>RJWK010051306.1:0-15994 GCA_004363435.1 Platanista minor | reverse complement strand
GCCCCACTCCCCCCAAGTCCCCGAATCTTCACTGCTGGTGGTCATGTTTTGGGGGCCCTTCTGCCTGCAGACCCAGCGCCCAGGCACCCGGCAATCCCCACAGACCAGCTGCCCTCGTGTGAGTTGAGCATGAGGGGTGGAGCCCCAGCAGGGCGCCCAGCCCAGGGAGGCCGCTGTGGGTCTGCCTGCTGTCCAGCTCGGTGGCCAAGTGGGGGGGTTCCTGGGGCGCAGCTGCCTGGATGGGACCTGAGTCCCATCAACAAGCCAGGCAGTTACCTGGTGTCTGCTTGCCTCTGTTTCCCCACCTATGCTCCAGGGATCCTCCTAGGGTCAGCGTGAGGACAGGGGGAGTCACAGTTGGTGCTCTGTGGACAGAAACCATGCACAGGCCTTTCTAAGAAGTGAACTGTGTCCTGATGGTCAAGAGGGTCCAGGCTGATTTGTCAAATGAGAGAGTAAGTGGAGTGGAGTTGAGATGCTTCTCCAAAGAAAACCAAGAAGGCCACCACGTGCATCGTGCATTCAAGTCAGGAGTTTATTCAGTACAAGGCCGGCCCGACTCCCATGGGTTGGGGGCCCCCCTGCCCCGGATGCTCACTCCTCCCTGTAGGGGACGTGGAAGCCCAGGGTGGTCCCCAGTGGGAAGTGGGCGAAGAATGTGCGGGCCATGTCCTCCAGCTGGGGGTAGGCCCCCAGGGCCTGGAAGTGCTGCACATAGTTCCAGAAGTCAGACGTGGAGAAAGGCCAGTAGGGCATGGCCGGCAGCTCCGTGTAGGGGTCTGGAGGGAGGACAACCTTGCTCAGGGGCTGACCCACCCGGACCTGCACGGAGGCACTGAGCCTGGCCATCCGAGGAGCCGCTGCGGGTAACACCAGCCCTGCCCCTCAGGACTCCTGGCCTGGGGGACAGAGGAGGGGACAAGGGCGGAGTCTGGCCCATCCTGCAGACATTGAGCGGACTGAATCGCCATGGTGGGATGTAGGGCATCCGGGTGGGATTCGGAGGAGACCACGGCCCCCAGCCTTGGAGTCTGGATGCTCTGCACCAAGGTGGGACTAGGGGCCTGAGATGAGAATGCTGGCGTCCTCGGGGGCTCAGAGGGTCTCTCCTGGCCGGTATGTCCCCAGTGACTGGAGGACAGGGCCCAGGGAAGAGGCTGCAGTCCCTCTGCCTGTGCGGCTCAGCCTCCAGCTGACCCAGGGCTCCCACTTGCCCTGCTCTGGACCAGAGGCCAGCTCCCACCCGGCCACTCTTTTCCCCCCACCGCCCCCCAGACACGTGAGACCAGAACTGGGAAAGCAATACAGTACCTCCTTCCTCCTGCACCGGCTTGGCCCCTGCGAGGGAAGGGAGACAAGTCACCCCAGAGGCCCCCCCGGAAGGACCTCACCACCCACCGGTCCCCCAGTGCCTAGACAGGACAGCACAGGAGGACAGGCAGCTCCTCACCTGCCAGAGGTCCCAGCAGGAGGCAGAGGGCCAGCCCGGGCACCAGGCAGGTCTTCATCTTCCCCAGGCCTGTCCCCCACCGACCGATGGTGCTCAGGTCCACCTGCAGCAGGAGTAACCCAGACAGGTGAGACCACCCACCCCTCGAACCGCCACTTCTCCCCACCACCCGCAAGTGGGCCAGTCCTGGGAAAACAGCTCTGGAAAAAAGAGAAGTTGCCAGTGTTTTCATGACAATTTCAGTTTCAGTGGCTTCAAACCGTTCTTCTGAGGCTAAACCCCAGAGGCAGAATCAGTTGGCCTTATTTAATTTAACTATTTAAGGAATGTCCCCCCCGCATCTGCCCTCCCCAGAGGTTACCTTGCAGCTGCTGTCCCCCAGCCGTGTAGCCTGATGGACATCTGCTGCCAGCGCACAGGCTCCTCTTTATAAAAGGCCAGGGACAAGGGGCAGACGTCACCTCCGTGAACCTTCAAACTGAATATTTCATCCCCGCCCAGAGGACTGAGGGCTTCTGTGACCCTGCTGGCAGCCAACTCCCAGGAGTCCACTTTTGGGAATCTGATCCAAAGATCAAATTGGGAGAAAAACATTTTTGCACAGGCCTAAGATTTTTAGGATTGAATTCAACACTGGTACTCAAAATAAACCCAATTTCCTTCCTACCAGGAGAGAAAGACATTCTAAGTCTGACATTGGGGCCGCGATGCCCCCCTTGTGGGAATAGGGTAATCACAGAGCTACCCCAGGGACAGGCAGGCTGGACGGGACCCTCGGGGAGCCAATAGCAGCCCTGGGTCAGCAGCCCCCACCGACAGGTCACCACTGAGCAGAGTGACAGGCAGGAAACGAGGGTGTCCAGCCTGATGTCCCATCTCCAGACTGGTGCCTTCTGGCCTATAAGCAGTGATTAAGTCTGTCGCCATGCAAGACAGCTACTTAGCAGGTGACCATTACAGGTTACTCAGGTGTGAGGGGACTAGCCCCCGGATGGTCAGGAAGGATGTCTCTGGCAAAGAAGCCCCAGCAGAATTTAGGGGTTCGAGTCCCCGGCTCCACCAGAATCTGCTCACACGTCCCCACCCAAGTGAGGAGGGGCTATTCTTCCACCCAAAATGCCCAGACTTTCAGAGATGGGATCCGAGAGCCATCTGTTCAACCCACCTGTGATGCGGCCACACACCACAAACCAGGCTGAACTCTGGGTTTTATTTTCAGAAGTCGGACCCTGTGCCTCCAAGAGAGAAATTCTTTTAGGGAAGCTGAGCTGGGGTCTTCAGGTGGGCACTTGGTAACTGTGTCGGGGTCCCCAAAACCTCTCCCAGGTTCACTAGGGGGACCCCCAGGATTCAGCAGAGGCCATGCTCACAGCTGGATTCAGGACAGAGAAAGGATACAAAGCAACATCGGTAAAAGGAAGAGGCTGGTGGGGACAAGTCGGGGACCAGGCGTGAGCACACGACACACTTAGCTCTCTGCCACCAGCCGTGACGACCTGTGAGGTGCTGTCTCCCCAGGGAGCCCGTCAGAGACACGGCGCCTGGAGCTTTTCCTGGGAGTGGTCGTGGGCACCTGTGCCTGGTGAAGGTTCCAGACTCCCAGGAGGAAGCGGCACCCCGCACGAGCCACACTTGGCACAAACGTTTAGGGGCCGTGAGGCCCTGTGCTCCACGAGGGGGCTGGGGACCCTCCCGGGGGCTCCCAGCCCAGGGCCAGCCTTGCAGGCAGACCTGTCTGAGGGGCTTTTCTGCACAGCACAGACGCTTTCTGGTTCTCTATCTGCCCCTGGCTGGGAATTTTAAGCTCTGAGCTCATCATTTCCTTTTCCCAAATTCTCCAGCGCACTTAGAAGCTACCAGCCAACCCAACAGTCTTTACTCCTTATTCCCACTAAGGGGCTGTGACAGCAGCTGCCTGGTCACCCACAGCTGTGCCTCCTGTAGGCACTTGGCTTCAGGACTCGATCTTGCACTTGGTGCCGTGGACAACGGAGGCCCTTGACCACTGAGAGTGGCTCCACTGATGTCAGGCCAGAGAACCAGCTCCTGAGTCCCTCCTGAGCCCTGTAATCCCCTGGGCCCCTCTCCCGGCTGCAATACTCCACCCAACAGGGCCACTAGGAGCATAAGGGGACACGGGGTTTAGGTAGGAACAGGCCTTATGCAGTGTGGGGAGATGAGGATGTGAAGTCTGGAAGGGCAGGCTCTGGAGCCAGCCTCCGCGGGGTCTTGCGTCTGTGTGTTTGGGGCCCGGCGTTGCCTGGGACCGCCGGTGCTCTGGGGGGGACGTGTGCAGCTGGCCGGGGCGCGACGGGGAGCGGGGGCCAGCCGGTCTTGCTACCGTCACCACCACGTTGTCCATCACTAATGGTTCCACGTCTGAAGATGATGTGCGGACGTCCCTGTGATGTTGGGGAAAACAAAATAAAATTACAAGTGCTTATTGTGTAACTGATTACTTAGCAAAACACCATCATACATAGAGAAAGTCTGTGAATAATGAGCAGTGATGGTGCTGCGAGCTATGGGTATATATGTTTTTCCTTCTTTCTGGGTATTCGTCTTTTCCTTAATTCATTACTTTTATTTTTTTAACTTAATTCTTATTTTATATCGGGGTAGAGTTGATTTACAATGTTGTGTTAGTTTCAGGTATACAGCAAAGTGATTCAGTTATACATATACATATTTCCACTCTTTTTCAGATTCTTTTCCCATATAGGTTATTACAGAATATTGAGGAGAGTTCCTCCCTGTGCCGTGCAGTAAATCCTTGTTGATGATTTTATATATAGGAGTGTGTATATGTTAATCCCAAACTCCTAATTTATTCCTCCCTCTCCCACCTTTTGCCTTTGGTAACCATAAGTTTGTTTACTTTTATAACGGGAAAAAAAATCTTAAAAAACCCCCACCACCCTAAGCTCCCTGTTACTTAGCTTTCTGATCTGCTGGCCTGGGTCAACCTCCTGGGTCTTCCATAACTTCCCTCAGGTGTGTCCACCCCCATGTGTGTCCACCCCCAACCTTTTCTTGCCTCCTGAGTTCTTCAAGCTCCTCTCCCTTGCTGACCTGCACACAGACCGTCTTGGGCACCATCTGGAGGGCTCTACCTGTAGGGGCTCCACATGAAGGGTCCCACCTGGAGAACCTCATCTGTAGAACCCCAACTGGGGCCCACTCCTCCGCCCCCTGGAGGATGACCCCTTCACCCCCTCACCAGGTAGCCTTCCCCCAGTGACCCTTGCTGGGGCTCTGCACACCCAGCCGTGTACTGTTCTTTTTCAGTGGGACCCCAAAGCAGTGGTTCTCACACTACGTACAGATCGCCCAGGGATCCTGTTAAAATGCAGTTCTGATTCAGCAGTTTGGAGGTAGAGCCTGGGACTCTGCATCCCTCAAGCCTCCCGGGAGATGTCTGTGCTGCTGGTCCCAGAGCACATTTAGGGTACGGAGGCACGCACGAGCAGGTTCTCCACTTGGGCAGTGTCAGAATCACCTAGGGGACATGGCAGAATGCAGATCCCTGGGCCCCTACCTCTCAGAGTTCTGATTCAAGAGCTCAGGGGTGGGCCCAGGACTCTGACTTTCTATCACATTACCAGGGGTGCTCAGCAGATCCAGGGCCAGACTTTGAGAGCTGCTGTCCAAAGAAGTTCTTAACCCTGGCTGCACATGAGGACCACCTGCAGAGCTTTTCAAATAGGATTTCCAGCCCCCAGGCTCCTGAGGCAGGATGCTAATATAATGGTTCAGGGGTGGGACCCAGGTTGGTGGTGGTGAAATCTCTGAAACCTGGTTGACTGCCCCTGCCCCTGCCCTGCCCTGCACAGCACCCTCCCTGTGGACGCCTCGGAGGCCTCCGAAGGTCCCACCTGCCTGCGGTGAGAAGCAGCTCTGGTTGCAAGATACGGGTCTTGACAGACGAAATGGACAGAAGCTGCCCGTCTCCCTCTTTGCTGCCCAGGCAGAGAGAGGGGCCGGGCTGCGGGGCTCTGCCAGCTGTGCGAGAAGGCGGGGCCAGGGCAGCTGACCTGGGGACCCTTCACCTTTGCTGCTCCACCTGCCCCAGGGGCAGCCTGGTTCCGGTCCTCCCCGGCCAGTGCCGCAGTTGCTCCCATTAGGAGGTCTCTGGGCGCCCCCTGCTGCCAACTCGGGGACACCAAGCGTGGCCTCCTGCTACGGTGCCTGCGCCCCTGAGGACAAGCACCCGGCCCACCTCAGGTCTCCTGAAGAGCAGGAGGGCGCTTGGGTCACAGTTCTCTCAGCCGCCCCAACGCAAGCCAGAGCCCTGTTCATCATGAAGTCCTAAAGCCACAGGTCCTCCGGGACACAGGCCCCCCTGCACCGTGCTTCTGGAGGCCCCTCCTCCCTGAGCCCCTCTCAGGGCCACCCTCAGCGCTCCTCCACCCGCCGTGTTGATCTGCCTCTGGAAGGGTCCAACGCTGCTCACCCAGTCCACTCCCGGGGCCCCTGTGGCCAGCCCGCTCTGCTTTCGGGCCCTGGAATGCGCCTGCCACTACAACGCTGGGGGCCTTGCTCCCCAGCCCGGGAGCCCCGCCTCCTCTGAAGCTCCCCCATCTCCCAGCCCACATCACTCTGTCCCACGTCCCTGGTCCCAGCAGGTGACACAGCCGTCCTTCTTGGCTCCGTGTTCTGCCCACTTGCTTTCTGAGCCCGAGGCTCCTGAGAGGATCCGAGTGTCCCGGGTGCATGGGGCTGGCTGAGAGCACGGACTGAACACCTGGGACAGGTCAGGTCAGTGCTTGGCCAGGTTCACCCGGTCAGTGTGAGAGCCGGGTCCTGCCGGCCACTCGCTCGGCTGTCCCTGCGCCCGGCTGCGCTGCCCTCACTCCCTCCCATGACCCAGGTCCGCTGGAGAACCGCCCACCCCTCTGCTCCTGCACCGGGAGGGGCCGCCTCTCACAGCCACATTCCTTGTTCCCAAACCCACAGGCTCTGATTGTATTTGTTATTTTAAGAAAAGGATTTAATTAACTACCATGAAAGCTAAGGAACGTGAACAGAGTTTTGTGCGCAAAAACTCAGTTGCCTTGGAAAGGCCCACTAGAGGTGAACATGGCCGGAAACTACTGTCAAGTGTGGGTTGGAGAACTCTGGAACGTTGGAACCTGGACAGAGCCGAGCGTTCTGAGGAATCCCACACCTGACAACGTGGATGGCGCATCCGAGAGTGGGCTCCAGGGGGCGCCACGCTCACTAGAATCCGAGGATAGCTGGTCAAAGCCCGCAAAGGCAGAGTCGAGATTTGGGAGTTACATGCCTAAGGCCCGTGTGATTCTTCATAAAAATCGTTCCTTCCTTTAAATGATCTATGAGAATTTCTGAACAGGTCCCGGTTCACTCCATGAGAAGCCTTCTCCTGAGCCGAGGGGACCCTGGCCTGGGGTGGAGTGAGGCCAGGCAGCGGGGACCCATCAGGTGCCGGGGTGGACAGGTAAAATGCAGGACACCCCGATACTAAAAAGTATTCATTGATTATTTGAGATTCTAATCTAACTGGGACTGTATTTGTATTTGTGAATCTGGCAGCTCAGAGCCATGTGGCCCTGCCTGGCCCGTGGTGACAAGCCCAGGCTCTGGTCCAGAGCCAAGGCATTAGGCTCAGGCAGGCAGTGAGAGGGGGCTCCAGCCCTGGAGGTGGGGCAGGCATGGGAGGGTCTTTTCCAAGATGCTTCTTCCTGGAGCATCACAAAGGTCCTGGTCATCACACGGGATGAGCAGCTGGGCTGCAGCCCTGAGCTCCCCTGGTCAGCGAGGCTCCTGGTCCGAGACACCCGGAGTCCACAGCTGTCTAGGGCCCAGCTGAGCTCGTAACAGAGAGAGCCTGATGGAGCCGGAGAGGTGGAGCAGACCTTCCTAGCAGAGCCCTCTTCCTCTCAGGCTTGGAGCTTAGGGACCTTGGGGCCAGGGATGAGGACATGGGGGCAGTGCCCCAAAGCCCCAAGACTCGGAGAATGAGAAGCATCGGCATAAGATGTGAGCTGTGACAGATGCCAGGAGCCTGTGACACGTCTGTGACACAGCACTGGACAGGCTGTGTCCCCAGGCCCCCAAGGCTCCTGTGCAGCAGTGGTCTTCCTGGAAATACTCCCCAACAAGGCAGCCCAGGGTCTCTGCACCATGGTGGGGCAGGAACCGTGTCCAGGCTGTAGGTGTGGCCCTGGAGGGAGAGGTCCGTGGTCGCCAACTGTGAGAGTGATAGGAGATGCAAGACAAGGGGCTCCCCACTCATCCCCCTCCTCCCAGGGTACCGAGAGCTCCCGAGGGCCACATTCCAACACCGCAGGGCTCCATCAGCACCGACCTGGTATGGGCATAGCCAGCATGCTTTGTCTGGGACGTGGTCCCAGGGAGCAGGGGTGGGAGTCCGGGTGAAGCCGTGAACAGAAGGGGCAAAGCTGGACCCGGGGCTCCCAAGACCTCAGACCAGAGGAAGCTCTGATTTGAGGTCTTCTGTCTCGTTGGTTGGGGGTTGGCCTTGGGAGTTAACTGCCCAAACTCCAGGTGCAGGGTGCCCGCTGGGGTCCTGCAGGGGTCCGGTGTTGGGGTCTCAGAGAAGCACGGAGGGAATGGAGAGGGGCTGCAGAGCAGGTGAGGCCGGGGTGGAGCTGGGCGCCACGACTGAGGCTGAGTGGAGGGATGGCGTGAGGTGGGCTGGAGACTGCCCCAGACCTGCGTATCCCTCAGTCCTCCCCCCAAGGACGCAGTGCAGTGCTCTGAGGCCAGACCAGAGCCAAACCCGGGTCCACACTCCCCTCGTGGCAAAGTCAGACTCAGCAATCTGTGTGCCGGAAGGCGTTGTGAGCCTCGAGGGCACCCAGGTCACCTCGTTGTGTGACAAAACACCACGACACTTACTCAGGTGACCCCACCCCTGGGTTTCCACCCGTGTCACCTGCTAAGGACCTGGCGTCGTACGCCATTCTCTGTGCCAGGCCCCTCTCTGGACCATCCACCAAATTCCCTGCCTCCCAGTGTGGTCAGAGCTGTTGGTTTTGTCCCCACTCACTGGGGAAGAAACCAACCGAGGCTCTCAGAGTTGGGGACCTGCCGGAGCCACCAGTAAACAGTGGAGGCCCAGGGGCAGCCCCGCTCGGAGGGTCAGACTACACTCGTTCCTGCGCCACCCCCGTCCCACCCTGAGTGCACACCGTGCCCCGGCAGAGTCTCATTCAGAAGGCCTAGCCGCGAGCCCCGGCATTTCGAATACGCTCCCGGTGTCACGATGCCAACGGTCTGCTGAGGGCTCCTGGGCTCCGGGGAGCCGGTGCGTCCAGCTGGCTGCCCGGCCCGTCCTGGGAGGCACATGCTCCAGGTGCTACTGCACCCTCCCTGCAGTGGCTCGGGGCCCACCCTGGCCAGGGCTCTGACCACAAGAAGCGCAGAGGGTTCTGTAACCCATGGCTCTGGAAGGACAGCCAAGGGTTCCTGAGATCGGTGGAGACAGATGGCCGCTCACTGGACAGTTACTCACGTTTAACTGTGTCCAGCACTGTGGCGTCTGGACCGCAGTGCTAGGATGCCCGCCTCAGGCCTGTCTCACTGAGGGGTGGGGAGGCCAGCCAGGTCCCTGGCTGGAGAGGAAGCCCCTCCTCTGGCCTGGCTCAGGAGCCCCGGCCCACCCCCTGCCCCTCCTCTCCCAGGCTCTAGGCCCCTCTCAGTCAGCAGGCGGAGGCTCGCTGGCAGCCCTCAGGGTGGATCCAGCCCAGATGTCTATCCCTCAGAGGTGCGAGTTTTCTTTCACTGGAATTGGACGTCCTGGTGGGAGGGGGCTGGGGGCTGCATGGCAGGCACGCTCCAGTCCTCTGCAGGCCGCGTGGGCCCACTCATCTCGTGCCCTCCCGTGTCTGTGGTTTGCATGTCCTGTCCACTCTCTGCAGGCAGTGGGTGGGGCATAGGGGGACCCTGCCTCCCCAAGGCTGGAGGACAGAAGGACTTTCCCGGGAACCAGGTGAGGGCCGGGCAGGAGAAGGTGGCTGGGCAGGGCGGGTGGAAAGGAGGGTGGTCTGAGGCAGTCTGGGGGTGCACGTGCAAGATGACCCCTGGGTTCCTTGATGCACCTGGGGGGACCCCGGGCTTTGGGGTGTGTGGGGAGGCAGGGTCTGGGGACAGGCCTCTGGCCAGCCCCTCTCCAGGGAACGGGGTCTGCCGTGCCGCTTGGTGTCACTTGGGGCTGGGGGTCGCTTCCACAGCATGCCCCGGATCCCAGTGGTGGCTGATCCATCTTTTAGGTGCAGTGTCCTGGCCCCCATCCAAAGTCTGGGGGCAACTTGGAAGGACTTGTGCTCTGGAGAGATGGGGAGTGGGCCTCAGGCAGAGACGAGCTCAGGGTGGACCAGGAAGGGCCATCCATCCTGCCAACCAGATGTGTGGGAGTGAGGGGCTCTGCCTCCCTGGCTGGCCCCAGACTGAGGCAGGATGGTCCAGTGGTCAGAGCCCAGGCTCAGAAGGGATCCTGCTGCCTGAGTCTGGCCTGACCTCTGACAGGCTATGAGACGGGGCAGGACACACCGCCCCCTCAGGGCCTCAGATTCTCACCTGAGAAATGGGCAAAATCATGGGATGACATCCAGGAAGCTCCGGGCGTTTGGTGATAGCTGTTACAGTATCAGTATTAACAAGATTAATGGTATGAGCTTAAACTTAAGGGAGCAGGAAAGAAAAAGAGGCTTAAGACACTAATATTACCAGTGCCGGATGAGACATCGTGTCCACGAAACAAAATGGGATGTCACAATGAAAGTAGCATTCTGAAAACAAGAAACATTATTGACAATTCAAATATAATATTTTAAAAATTTAAAAATCAACAGAAAGATAGGAGGGCAGAGCAATGAAAATCTCCCGTAAAACACAACAAAAAGACAAAAACAGAAAATAGCCGCGGAAAGATGGGAAGAGTAGAGGATGAATTCAGGACATCCGACGTCAACGTCAGCAGTGGTCGTACAGGGAAGTGTCCTCGTGGGGACGGACTGAGCCTCCAGAAAGACAGGGCTGCACCCCGTCCAGGGAGAAAAGAGACCCACAGAGGCACAGCTTTGGAAATTTCAGGACACTGGACACAAGAGGAAAGCCTACAAGTTCCCAAGCTGCAAGGACAAATCACATAAAAAGAATGGGAATTCCAGCGGTGTCAGATCTCTCTGGCCACCCTGGAAGCTGGGAGACACAGCCTTTGGATGGGGGCCAGGACACTGTGCCTAAAACATGGATCAGCCACCACTGGGAGAGAATACAGGCATTTTTGGACCTACGCAGACTCAACATTTTATCTCCCAGGCTCCCTGTCCCGTGTTTTTGTGACACAGTGTACTGAGAAGCTGCGGAACACAGACAGTTGGTCTCACACCTCCAAAGAGCGGTGAAGGGAAGCCCCTGAGCGACAGGTATCCTGCAGGCCCAGGGAACCAAGGACTCCAGGGACAGGGCTAGATTTTCAGCAGAAAAAGAAATGGCAACAGTAGATTATCTGAGCATTTGAGCTCTTGGGCAGGTATGGATGGCATTTGGAAATTCTGATAGAGCATTGAATAATTATAAACGGGTACATGGAAAACTACACTTTCCCCCACGCTTTTTTTAAAAAATAAAAGCAAGGCAATAACTAACTCCGGGGGGAAAACGCACAGAGAATGAAATACCATCAGAATGCACAACGTAGCTCAGTAGTACATTTTCTTTACCTGGTCGTAATCCCTTGAGACTGGAATATTGATTTTAACCAAACTTTGAGATGTGTTGGGAGGCCAGAGAGGGAGAACCAGAGTTGAGAGAGGAAGCTTTCAAGAGATAAGATCTAAGATGATAAAGAGAGAGGTGTGTGTTAGTTACCTGCTCCAGTGTAACCAATCACCTCAAACAACAGACCCCAACCGACAGACTCAATCTGAGTGGGTTAGGAATCCAGGCACAGGACAGCGGGGTCTTCCAACTCGGGGCCTCCCAACTCGGGGTCTCCCACAAGGTATTGCCTGGGGCTGCACCACCTGAAGGCCGGGCTGGGGAAGGAGCCACTCTTCATTCGCAGGGCTGCTGCCTGGATTCAAAGCCCTGTTGGCTGTAGGTTTCCTGCCACACAGGCCTCTCTATGGGGTGGTTGAGCTTGGGGCCACTGGGTTCCCTCAGAGGGAAGGTTCTGACCCCCCGAGAGAGAATAAGAGAGGGTGAGCACGACGGACATCTTTCTGTACCGTAATCCCAGAGGCGGTTTGCTCACCACGGTTGCCAGGCTCTGTGTATTAGGATCCATCACCAGCCCCCACCCACACTCACGGGAGGGCATGGGCACCCACAGGCAGGGATCATTGGGGACCATCTCGGAGGCTGCCCACCACAGGGTATGGATCAGTCCAGGCCTCCAGGGAGACAGAACCAACAGGATGTGTCTACACAGACAGAGGGAGAGAGGCGTATTTTAAGGAGCTGGTTCATGCGATTGCAGGGTTGACAAGTTCAAAGGCTGCAGAGCAGGCTGGCAGGAGGCACACCCAGGGGAGAGTCAAGGCTGCAAGCCTGAGTCCACAGACAGCCTGGAGGCAGGATGCCTTCTTCTTTGGAGACCTCAGTCTTTTCCCTTTTAAAGCATTCTGCTTAGCCCACCTGCACTGTGGAGGACCACCTGCTTTCATTTAAGAAACACTTTCACAGTGACGTCTAGGCTGGCATTTGAGCAAATACCTGGGCAGCGTGGCCAGCCCAGGTGACACACAGAGGCAACCATCATGGGTGGAACCCTATTCTCTGGACAGAAGTAGGTGAAGGCCAGAAGAACAGCTGGTAGAGGTGAACGTGGTTGCTTCCAGGAGGGCCAGGCTGGGCATTTCTCCCCATGCACGGGGAGTGTGACCTGGAGCAAAGGAGCTAGCAGGCCTGGAGCTGGGCGAGGGCCGAGAGGCACTAAGGTCCCTCAGCCATACCCGTCCCCCCCCGCCATCCTCACCCGGGGGAGGGCTGGGGACAGGGTGATGAGGGTCTGGAGAAGGCGCACTTCCGAGGGACACTTGCCTGGAGGAGGAAGGTCCGGGGTGGGAGGGTGCTATGCCCCCCTGGACCGTGGCGGGGACAGGGAGGGCTGTTGTGTAACTGTGGCCAACTCGCTCCGTCAGCCTGCACCTGGCACAAGCAGTGTCCACCCCACGGGTGGGCTGAGCGTCCGCAGGCAGTGCGGTGCTGGAGGGAGGTGCCGTGGCTTCTGAGACGTCTTCGGGGCGGGCTCCAGCAGGAGTGGGGAGGTCCCGCCGAGGCTGGCCGCCACGTGGGAGGGGTCGCAGAGGGGCTTCCCGTTCTGGGGGCAACTGCGGGACACCACCGGAGGCCAAGGGCCAACCTGTGCTCACAGAGACGGGGCGATGGGGCAGTCACCACCAGCTGGGCCCTGCTGGCAGCCGGGGCTGCCAGCAGCACTTCCTCCCACGCTGGGAGAGGGGGTCCTGCCAGCAACAGATCCCAGGGGAGGGTGGAATCTCCTCCCCCAAACCCAGGCGGACCTCATCTTTGTGAGGCTTCCATGCCAGCCAGGGATTCCAGGCCCCGCCATGTTGAGGCTCCTAATTGCAGGAGGGAGACCCAGGCTGGGCCAGTTTCTCCGCAGCCTAAAATAGATCCATTGTTTACCCCTATTCATCGCCACATAAAAGCCGGATTTATGGGAACAGGGGCTCGGCGTGTTTCTCAGCCCGACTGAGGCGTCCGGGCAGCAGGGCCCTGTCCTGCCGCCGTCGGGGGCTCCCGGCTCTTCTGCCTTTGAGGGTCTCTGCTGGGAGCTGGGCACCAGCCATCCTGGCGGCCGCCCGCCGGCCTCCTCTGTCTGATCCTTCGGCTCTTCCTTCCCTGGTGTTGGTGGAAACAGGTTGATGACAGAGCAGCTTGCCTGGCTTACTTCTCGCCGGCTGTCCTAGATTCCTCGATTCATCTGAGAAGCAGGTATTGTGAGCCTGCGACGCAGGCAGCCAGGAGGCCCGAGCTGGGCCAGAGTGGCGGCTAGGAATTAAAGGGCTGCAAATGGCTTTTGAAGCAGTGCTAAATCCGGCTCCTTGGATGGCCGGGAGGCAGCCCATGGGCCTTGAAAGCTGAGCCTCGCCTCCTGCTTTGCTCCCAGAGAGAAGTCAGCCGCTGGCCCCTTAAGCTGGCCAAACAATGGGAACACACTGCACACAGAGAAATATCTTTAAAGTGAAAAAGAGACACAAGGTGGTTACCACCCCCTCTCCACTCTGCTTCTCTGAGCGACCCCTCAGTGCTAACGGCCCGGCGTGGACAGACCCTCTCCCCGTCCCCTCCCCACCCAGCCAAGCACCGTGTGTGCCCAGGGCACCCAGTGTTTGTCCTGCTCTGTAAACACGCTCCCCACTGCTGCATTTTTCTCTCTGGATGGTACATTTTGGACCTCTGCCAGGTCTCTGTATATCAGATTCACCCGCTCTCTGCAACAGCCGTTAATACTCTAGCACGGAGTGCCTCAGCCTCACGCCACGGAGGCTGGGGGTGGAATAATGCTCCATGGCGAGGCTGTCCCGTGCATGGCAGACGTTTAGCAAGATCCCCGGCCTCCACCCCCTGATGCCAGTAGCATCCCCTGTCAAGACAACCCAGAATGTCTGGACATTGTCACATGTCCCCAGGGGCACACTCACAGGAGACCCTGGCTCTATTGTCACCCAAAGCCACGTCTATTCAGCAGTTCTCCTGTGAGTCCCAGGACCTGGCCACTCCACCAACCATGCAGATGCCTTGAGCTGTATCTAATATTCACAGTTTTACTTTATAATGATTGATTCCCCAAATGGGATTTCCCCCAAAGGCAAACCTGCTTGAATTCAGGGAGCTTAAGCATCAGGACTTGTGTGAACCTGTTCCAAAGATCTGGGAAGCCCCAGCACTGAGTTCAGACAGTCACGCGGTTTTGTAAATTTTGCAAAGAGCAAGAAACCAAACGTTAAGCCCGTTACCTTTGCTCTGCTGCCCGTGTCCCGGGTGGTGGGCTGGCTGTGGGCACTCGGGCACCGTGGAGGACATCTTCAGCAGCCTGGGTCTCGTGGGACCCATTCAGGGCATCTGCAGTCTCTCTGGGCAGAGGTGTGTCACCATTAGCCGTCCTGGGCTGGGGTTAGCGTGAAGGAGCCGTCCTGCCCACACTGTGCCTGGAATCACGGCAGGGAGGGACAGGGCCAGAGGTAACATCCTACAGCGCACGGTACAGAAGCACGAGGGGTGCGGGAGGAGAGGCAAGGTGAGGTGTGCAGAAAGCCAGCAGCTGCTCAGGAAAATGGTCTAAGGTGGAGGATGCAGTTCTCAGGGATGCTCGGGCAGGACACCAGTCCTTTTTTGCCTCACGCCGGGAGTGTCAACTTGCCTGGGCCGAGGGATGCCCAGAGACTGGTCCACGTGATTTCTGGGTGCGTCTATGAGGGTGTCTCAGAAGAGACTAGCATTTGAATCGATGGACCGAATAAAGGTCATCCTCACCAATGCAGGCAGGCATCCTGAGATCCACTGAGGCCAAATAAGACAAGACGGCAGAGGAAGGGTGACCTTGCTCTCTGCTTGAGCTGTGACACCCAAGGACATCCATGCTCCTGGTTCTCAGGATTCCGACTTGGACCTAATTGACTAAAACACCGGGCGCACGATTAGAAACTCACCACACACTTTTTTCTTTATAGAGAGATGTGCAAAATAGGATCTCAGAATCCCCGTGTTTAGGGCAAGCTTGTAGGGCAACGACACCTGTGTACGAAGGTATGCGTGACGAGCGCCTCCAGCTACAGCACCGCGTCTTGGCCTGGCTGACACATCTTGTCCTTACTGAGTAAGCCTGGTGGTTCCAGATGCAGACGAGAGAGAACGTGAAGTCCATAAAGTGATGCGGGCTAAAGTCAAGGTGAGGCAGTCCCTTCTGGGGGCACGGGGGAGGGTCCCCTCACTGCCTTTTCCAGCTCCTGGCAGACCGGCCCCTCCCCCACCCCCAGAGCCCACGACGTCTGTCCGTCTGGTGTCTCGGAGCCGCTTCCCTGTCACATCTCCTTCTCGGACTCCTGCTGCTGTCGGCTCCGCCTTCCCCGCTTCCACGTTTAGGGACCCTCGTGAGGACGTTGGGCCCACCGGACAATCCAGGACAACCTCTCCCTCAGGAGCCTTAACTTAATCCCAGCTGCGAAGTCCCCGCACGGTCTCAGTTCCGGGACGTGGACGCCTTCGGGGCCAAGGTTCCCCCACCATGAGGCCCAAACCGCCCTTTGCCCGGGCGGCTTCAAGGTTCAGATTCAGCTACGAGGCAGAAAGACCTTCTTACGATAGGAGATCCGAGGTTCTCAGCAGGGAAAGTGGGCCACCTCGGGGCCGTTGGGGCCACTTCTCCTCAGCACGACAGAGGGTGCTGGAGGAGACGGCGCTGCCTCTGGTCGCCGGGCTCGGGGTCAAGCTGGGCCATCAGGCCACCCCAGGGGGGCCTGCCCTCCTCCGGCTTGCTGCCTCCCCACCCCTGGCTGGCGTCTGGGGCTCCAGGGGGCCTGTTCTAGG
>RJWK010051305.1:0-15995 GCA_004363435.1 Platanista minor | reverse complement strand
GATTGCGTTGAATCTGTAGATTGCTTTGGGTAGTAGAGTCATTTTCACCATGTTGATTCTTCCAATCCAAGAACGTGGTATGTCTCTCCATCTATTTGTATCATCTTTAATTTCTTTCATCAGTGTCTTATAATTTTCTGCGTACAGGTCTTTTGTCTCCTTAGGTAGGTTTATTCCTATATATTTTATTCTTTTTGTCACAGTGGTAAATGGGAGTGTTTTCTTAATTTCACTTTCAGGTTTCTCATCATGAGTGTATCGGAATGCCAGAGATTTCTGTGCATTAATTTTGTATCCTGCTACTTTACCAAATTCATTGACTTAGCTCTAGTATTTTTCTGGTAGCACCTTTAGGATTCTCTGTATATAGTATCATGTCATCTGCAAACAGTGACAGCTTTACTTCTTTTCCGATTTGGATTCCTTTTATTTCTTTTTCTTCTCTGATTGCTGTGGCTAGAACTTCCAAAACTATGTTGAATAAGAGTGGTGAGAGTGGGAAACCTTGTCTTGTTCATGCTCTTAGTGGAAATGGTTTCAGTTTTTCACCATTGAGGATGATGTTTGCTGTGGGTTTGTCATATATGGCCTTTATTATGTTGAGGAAAGTTCCCTCTGCCTACTTTCTGCAGGGTTTTTATCATAAATGGTGTTGAATTTTGTCACAACCTTTCTCTGCGTCTATTGAGATGATCATATGGTTTTTCTCCTTCAGTTTGTTAATATGGTGTATCACGTTGATTGATTTGCAGGTATTGAAGAATCCTTGCGTTCCTGGAATAAACCCCACTTGATCATGGTGTACGATCCTTGTAATGTGCTGTTGGATTCTGTTTGCTAGTATTTTGTTGAGGATTTCTGCATCTATGTTCATCAGTGATATTGGCCTATAGTTTTCTCTCTATGTGACCTCTTTGTCTGGTTTTGGTATCAGGGTGATTGTGGCCTCATAGAATGAGTTTGGGAGTGTTCCTCCCTCTGCTATATTTTGGAAGAGTTTGAGAAGGATAGGTGTTAGCTCTTCTCTAAATGTTTGATAGAATTCGCCTATGAAGCCATCTGGTCCTGGGCTTTTGTTTGTTGGAAGATTTTTAATCACAGTTTCAATTTCAGTGCTTGTGATTGGTCTGTTCATGTTTTCTATTTCTTCCTGATTCAGTCTCGGCAGGTTGTGCATTTTTAAGAATTTATCCATTTCTTCCAGGTTGTCCATTTTATTGGCATAGAGTTGCTTGTAGTAATCTCTCATGTTCTTTTGTATTTCTGCTGTGTCAGTTGTTATGTCTCCTTTTTCACTTCTAATTCTATTGATTTGAGTCTTCTCCCTTTTTTTCTTGATGACTCTGGCTAATGGTTTATCAATTTTGTTTATCTTCTCAAAGAACCAGCTTTTACTTTTATTGATCTTTGCTATCGTTTCCTTCATTTCTTTTTCATTTATTTCCGATCTGATCTTTATGATTTCTTTCCTTCTGCTAACTTTGGTTTTTTTTTGTTCTTCTTTCTCTAATTGCTTTAGGTGCAAGGTTAGCTTGTTTATTCGAGATGTTTCCTGTTTCTTAAGGTAGGATTGTATTGTAATAAACTTCCCTCTTAGAACTGCTTTTGCTGCAGCCCATAGGTTTTGGGTCGTCATGTCTCCATTGTCATTTTTTTCTAGGTATTTTTTGATTTCCTCTTTGATTTCTTCAGTGATCACTTCGTTATTAAGTAGTGTATTGTTTAGCCTCCA
The DNA here is from genome assembly GCA_004363435.1 of Platanista minor. Taxonomy (NCBI): domain Eukaryota; kingdom Metazoa; phylum Chordata; class Mammalia; order Artiodactyla; family Platanistidae; genus Platanista; species Platanista minor. The sequence continues at coordinate 14,263 of RJWK010051305.1, read as the reverse complement.
TGTGTTTGTATTTTTTACAGATCTTTTCCTGTAATTGATATCTAGTCTCATAGCGTTGTGCTCGGAAAAGATACTTGATAGGATTTCAATTTTCTTAAATTTACCAAGGCTTGATTTGTGACCCAAGATATGCTCTATCCTGGAGAATGTTCCCTGAGCAGTTGAGAAGAAAGTGTATTCTGTTGTTTTTGGATGGAATGTCCTATAAATATCAATTAAGTCCATCTTGTTTAATGTGTCATTTAAAGCTTGTGTTTCCTTATTTATTTTCATTTTGGATGATCTGTCCATTGGTGAAAGTGGGGTGTTAAAGTCCCCTACTATGAATGTGTTCCTGTTGATTTCTCCTTTTATGGCTGTTAGCATTTGCCTTATGTATTGCAGTGTGCCTATGTTGGGTGCATAAATATTTACAATTGTTACATCTTCTTCTTGGATCGATCCCTTGATCATTATGTAGTATCCTTCTTTCTCTCTTGTAATAGTGTTTATTTTAAAGTCTATTTTGTCTTGTATGAGAATTGCTACTCCAGCTTTCTTTTGATTTCCATTTGCATGGAATATCTTTTTCCATCCCCTCACTTTCAGTCTGTATGTGTCCCTAGGTCTGAAGTGGGTCTCTTGTAGACAGCATATATACGGGTCTTGTTTTTGTATCCATTCAGCCAGTCTGTGTCTTTTGGTGGGAGCATTTAATCCATTTACATTTAAGGTAATTATCGAAATGTATGTTCCCATTCCCATTTTCTTAATTGTTTTGGGTTTGTTATTGTAGGTCTTTTCCTTCTCTTGTGTTTCTTGTCTAGAGAAGTTCCTTTAGCATTTGTTGTAATGCTGGTTTGGTGGTGCTGAACTGTCTCAGCTTCTGCTTGTCTGTAAAGGTTTTAATTTCTCCATCAAATCTGAATGAGATCCTTGCTGGGTAGAGTAATCTTGGTTGTAGGTTTTTCTCCTTCATCACTTTAAATACGTCCTGCCACTCCCTTCTGGCTTGCAGAGTTTCTGCTGAAAGATCAGCCAGAATAATGTTTAACCAAATATCTGGACATTCCATTAGCCCAGTGAAGTGACACATAAAATTTACCATTGCAAGTACTTATCTCATAGGGTGGTAGCAAAGATTAAATGAAGTATTATACAGCAGTTGCTTGGCACAAACAAGATCTTAATAATGCAATAAATGTTAAGTGCTGTCATCATCATTACTCTACACACTCTTCCTGTGTGATCTTATCCACATTCTTGGATTCAGTGCTGGGATGAGTCCTAAATATTTATCATATGTTTACTGGTTATCATAGAATTCATTTCAAGCTTACCTGTCCAAAATGAAATTCATCATTATCCTTCTCTATCAAGTTGCTTCTCCTCTAGTGTTCACTATACTAATGAATAACTCCAATATGTAATGCCCAGTTACACAATCAGAAACCTCCACATTATCCTTCCCTCCTTTTCCTCTTACCTCCCACATCCAATCAGCAATCAAGTCCTGTTCAGCCTGCCTCTTAAATGTCTTTGGTATCTGTTCTCTTCTTTTCATGCTCCACAGCTATTTAGTTTGTGCGTCATATCTCACCTGAATTATTGCATATTCTCTTAACTTATCACCATGCTCAAAGATAAATATGATTTATGTCACTCCTCTGTTTAAAATCTTTCAACAGTTCCTCATTGCCAAACTTCTTGGCATGGTATAGCATGGCATACAATGACTTTCATGATCTGGTCCCAGAAAATTCCCCCAGCCTCAACATTCAGGGGGCCCATGTCACATCCTATGATCTGGCCGTATTGAACGGCTTGTAGTTCTCTAAATAGGCCCTGCTATTTTATTTTTCCATGTCTTTTCTTAAAGTGCTAGTTATACTGAAATGTCCTTGCATATCTGATGAACACCTTCTCATTTTTCAGGACTCAGCTCAACCACCAACTCCTCTCAGAAGTGTTTTGTGACTGCATTCTCATGAAAAATTGATTATTCCCCCGTCTACATTCTCACTATTCCCTAAGCATCATTCTAGAAAAGTGCCTATAAAATTTTATTGCACTTATCTATCCACTTGATTATAAGCTTTTTCAGGGTTGGGAACATGGCTAATTAATCTTTGTGTCCGTAGCCTGGCACCATAGTAGATGTTCAATAAGTATTTGGTGAAAGAATGAATGCATGAAATTTGAGGTACAAAACTACAAGTAATTATTCCATGAGTAAACAAATCGATAGGGATGGAAACACAATCTAAATTTTCTCTTCATGAGTCTTCCACTTCTCTCATTATTCAGTATTTTTTAAAGTTCCAAAATAACTGCTGGCACTCATGTTGGTTGGACTAATACTGAGAATATATAGGCTGCATTCTTTGGTGTACAAGCATACTCCTTTAAAACATTAAAATCTTAACTAGCTTGTCTTTGACATTTTCCAAATATATCTAAAATGTCAGAGCCAGCATTTGGGGCCTACAAATCTTTTGAGTGAAAGCCCAGGCCTTCAAATTGTGTGCCATTCAGAGGTTTAAAATAGGAACATGTTCCATGTTGGCTATGAGCTATTTGGAGACTTTGAGGACATTAGGAGAGAATAATTTTATTTGGGGGAGGAATGTTGGAAGGTAGGAGTTTTGAGAGAGAACCTATTTATTATCTGAATATTGAAATGAACACACACACACGCATGAGCACATACACACATACTTTATTACTCTCAAATCCAAGAATCTCAGCAAGAGTCCGATATGCAGTCCAAAATGCAGTCTAGGGTTTTTCTGATCCCAAAGGGAAGCCTGCCTAAATTTTTAGCAACAAAAAATAACTTTTAGCATACATGAATTAACAGTATATAATCATTTGTCCGTATAAAATAAGAGAAATTTGGACTAAACATAAAAAGATATGTTCACTTGCAGGAAGTTAAAATTTTCCAATAAAAGGAGAAAAACAAGTTTGCAACAGTTTTTTCAAGTCATAAGAAAAGTTTGGTGTGTCCAATTTCCTCTGCATCATTTACTAGTAAATTAGATTTATCACATGATGTTTTAGAGAAAGGTACCAATATTGTGATTTTTCCTTAAGTTCATATCCTAAATACCATTTTTATTTGCTTGGGGGAGAGTAGAAACATAGTTTTAGTTGATCTTTACATAGTCATACGGTAGAGGAAATGCTGAAATTTACTGAGCAACTTCCCAAGATGAAAAACTTTTTAGAATTTAAGGGATAGAAATAATCCAACTTGTTAGTCCCTTAGGATTCACTTTCTTACTGAAATGGCTAGGTATCTGAATATACCAAATCTGAAATTGCAGATAACAAAAGATTAGCTACTTTGGTCAAGGAAATGAAGGTATTAAACTAGATGTGTGGGCTGAGTAGATGGTAATCAGAGGTGCACTCACTTTCCATGACTGAACTGTCCTCTATTCAAAGGACTGCAGATTTTGAAGAACTATACAGAACTGTGTGGTGGATACAGTTTCAAAAAGAGATTCACAGATTTTGATATAGAAGTGAATGCCACCTTGATTTTCTACACCTAACTTTGGAGCACAAACTCCACCATATGTCTAAAAGGTGGTACATCTATCTTATTATTGTGGATCTGTTTTAAAGTAACATATATTGACTGAGCATTTACTATATTCCAAGGACTATGCTAAGCAATTTACATGTATCTTCTCCTTCAAGAAAAACTGAAGAATTAATATTAAGTGATGTTCATACAAAAGATGAACTATCCTTGGAATTATAGTGACAATTATGAACTCCAGAACATGTGTTGAAGTTATTGGCCCTGTGGCCAAATTCTGGGCAATGTGCGGGTCTGCCTGATTCTGGGAAATACACTTGATGAAACTACTTTTAGGTTTGTGGCTATTTTGATTAGGTTCAGCTGTACATAGCACAGACTACAAAATAAATATGCCTTTAAACAAGACAGAAGTTTATTTCTCTTTCACTTAAAAGAAGTCAGGAGGTGAAAAGTCCAGAGCTGTATGTCAGTTCCATGGTCATTAGGGACACAGATTTCATCTATATTCCTGTTTTTATTAGCTATACCTATTATTATCTATACCTGTTTATTATTAGCTATACCTGATTGTTTTATTTTTGAGGGTTGTTCTAAGGTTTAGAATATGCATTTTTAATTTATCACAATTTACCTTCAAATAATAGTATAATGTAAATGCTAACAATATAATTCCATTTCCTGCTTCCATCCTTTGAGTTCAAATAGTTATTGTGGTCAAGCATTTTACTTCTACTTATATGTTATAATTTTTGCTTTAAATAGTCAATTATCTTTTAAAATTTTTTTAAATGAGGGGAAAGTCTTTTATACATTAACTCATGTAGTTATCATTTCTGGCACTTTTCATTCTTTAGCATAAATCCAAGTTTCCATGTGGTTTTGGTTTTTTATGCCAAAGAAGTTGCTTTAACATTTCTTGTAATGCAGTTCTGCTGGCAACATTCTCTCAGCTTTTGTTTTCTTTAGCCTTCATTTTTGAAAGATATCTTCTCTAAATATAGGATTCTATGTGACAGACTTTTTTTTCTTTCAGCACTTTAAAAATGGCCTTTCATTGTCTTCTGACTTGCATAGTTTCTAATTAGAAGTTTACTGAATTTTTGTCTTTGTTTCCTTATACATAACCTACCTTTTATAACACCAGCTGCTTTTAATCTTTTCTTCTTATCACTAGTTTTCAACAATTTAATGATGTCTTTTGCAGTGGTTTTTGTGAGCATGTGGGAATGTGTGTGTTTATCCTGCTGAGGGCTTACTGAGCTTCTTGAGTCTCTGGGTTTATAATTTTCATCAAATTTGAAAATACTTTCAGCCATATTACTAATAATTTTTCTATCACCCCTCTCACCCTCCGCTCATCTGGAACTCCAGTTACACATATATTAGAATATTTGGTATTATCCCACAGATCACCAAGGTTTTCTGAGCTTTTTGGGTTTTTTTTTTGTGTGTGTGTGGTACGCGGGCCTCTCACTGTTGTGGCCTCTCCGGTTGCGGAGCACAGGCTCCGGATGCGCAGGCTCAGCGGCCATGGCTCACGGGCCCAGCCGCTCCGCGGCACATGGGATCTTCCCGGACCGGGGCACGAACCCGTGTCCCCTGCATCGGCAGGCGGACTCTCAACCACTGCGCCACCAGGGAAGCCCTGGTTTTTTTTTTTTTGGTTTTTGTTCTTCGTGTGCTTTATTTTGGCTAGATTCCGCAGTTATGTCTTCAAGTTTACTCATCTTTTCTTATGAGTGCCTAATCTACTTCTGAGGATTAATCTGATCCAGTGAAAATTTTATTTCAGAAGTTGCAATTTTAATCTCTAGAAATTCCATTGTTATGTCTTTAATTTCTCTCTTTCAGCATATAGAACATATTTATAATAATTGTTTTAATATTTTGACTGCTAATGCTACCATCTGTCATTTTTGGCTTTGTTTATTGACTTTTTTTCCTGAAAATGTAATAGATTACATTTTCCTACTTTGTAATATGTCCTAGTTCTCTTGCTAGTTCCAACGCATCTTCATGCTCTTCCTGGCTACTCTTTAAGTGCTGATGTTCCCAGCACTTAAGACGTAGGCAGGAAGAGCATGAAGATACCTTGATGGTATTATTGGCTCCTCCTTTTCTGCTGTGCATTCTCTCCCTGGCTGATGTCATCTGCTCCCAAAATTTCATTTACCATCTATATGATGGTATACTCCGATTATATCTTCTGCTGTCCGGATTTCTCTTCGGAGCACTAGATTCATATGTATAACTGCCCACTCCACTTCTCCACCTAGATTCAGAGGCATCTCAAACTGAGCATATCCAAAATGAACTCGTCAAATTCCCCCTCAAAATCTGCTCAATGTCTTGGATTCCCTAACTCAGTGAATGGCATCGCTAGCTCATAATCATACAAGTCAAACATCTGTGAGTCATCATCTTTCTCTTTCCTTGTAGTAGGTATTGTGGTTCTCCCCTTCTCAGCCTCCATTCTTCTTTCTCTAGGTAATCACCTCAATTTTCATTGGGATATCCACACCTTGTCATCACAGCTTTGGACCTAGAGGCAGGGCATATGCCTTTATCCTAAGATAACTAGCCTCATGCCATCCCCTGGCCACCATGAATCAATTCTTGAGGCTTCTAGGAAAGTTTTCTCTCCTTTCTAAAAGAGTTTTCATAAATACTCACTCTTCTTCTCTTCTTGGACCTAGATGGTGAAACTCACAGCCATAAGAATTGTTGGCAACTGTAAAGCCAATACTAAGGAAAGAAAAGAAGTGAAACAAGAAAGAAACGTGTCCTTAATGACATCATTGAGCTGTTGAATCATTCAGCCCTGTAGCCCATCTTTTCACTGGACTTTCTATCTAGACAGGTCAATATTGGTTTATTGGTTAAGCCAGTTAGAATTGAGTATTTTGCTGCTTGCAACCCAAAGCATCGTAATTGATAACTTTCCTTCACCCTTCACCCCCAAACACAAGCAAGTTACTCATTAGGTTCTAGTATTCAATTCCTTAAATAGTGTCTGATTTCCCTCAGTTCTGTCTCCTGCCACTGCCAGTGCCAATTCAGGCTCTCATCTTTTTTTAAATGCATAAAATGCATTTCTAAAACATACACCTTACCAAAATTTTATCTGCTTCCAATCCTGGCATGGCTTTCCCTTGCTTCTAGAAAAGACTCTACATTCTTGCATATTGTACAAGATTCTTCATGATCTGTCTCCTTTGCCTTCTAGTGTCTGCTTTTGCCACTCCCTTCAATCCCATTCTACCACAGGCAATGCTGAACTCTTTGCTGAACCAAAATACTCTTTGATCTCACGCCTCTAGCACTTTACTCTCGCTGCCCTAACCGTAACCCTAACCTATGCTCCCAATGCTCTCACTCACTTCTCCCTTCTCCTTCCTCCACCAGAGCACACTAACTCCTAGTCATCCTCAAGTTTAAGTGTTCTTTGAAGCATTTCCTGACCCTGCCTGAGTCTGGGGTAACTGTGTGTCAAGGCACCTAGTGTACTTTCCTACTAAAGTATTTATCACACTGAGTTTGTTTATTTACCTGGCTCCTCCTCTGAACAGTAAGCACTTTGAAAATAATAAATCCTTCTTTTACATTCCTATATCTCTATTTCTGGGACCTAATAAGGTGCCTGAGACGTAGTATACTCAATAAAAGTTTTTTGAATGAATAATTATGTGGTCTGCAAACATAAGGATACTTGATCTCGAAACTCTCTATCCGAAAACCTTAACTTTTCCGTGTTTCTCATTTCTCAGCATTAATCTTTTTCTTCCAGAATATGGGGTTCTAGGTAGGCAGAGAAGGAAAACAAAAGAGCTTGGGACAGGTTGCCTATAGTCCTCTGGAGATCCAGTAACATGTCCTGCCTTTCACCACTCTCCTCCATCACCTATTCACACCTGGGTGCCCTGTGTGTGTGTTGACTTAGCTAGCTGATGAGCCCAACAGCGTACTCAGACCTTGGTTCAGATTTCTCTTATTGCCAAACGAAAGTTGGCCAATGTATATACTGTAAACAATGTTCAAATTGCCACTTATCTTTTAAACTTCTACCTTATGAAATGTGTATTTCTTAAAAATTGTAGGCCTTAAAATTTTAGAAATCTGAATTATTTTGCTCTGATCAAGTAAGATACAGCGATCTTAATCCTAAGCTTTACCTTTACTGGCCTTAAAGTTAGATGTGACTAATTGAGCGAAGAAATGAACTACCGGAATCTGACAGTGGCAATGTTCCTGTTTTGTAACCTAATTAACTGTTAAGTTATTGGAAGCAACTACCTTTCTACAAGTCTTAGGTTAAAAAAAACAAACACAAGCAAAGAAAACCTTGAATTTAACCCAGAGAGGATTTGCCTGAGGGAAGGGAGGGAAATGGGTATTCGTGATTCCTAATTTATGGGTTAAAATTAAGCAGCAGGGAAGACCGAGATATGGTGAGGAAGCCAGATTTCACTGGGCCCTTATGAGTGGTGAGGGTAGGAGTTGGAGGTGGAGCGAAGTAAGAAGGACTAGCGAAGGGCGGGATCCCTAACAGCACCATAATACAAGGAGGGCCTTGTTCAGCCAGGAGCAGCACTGAACACGTACCCTTCCTTAGTGTGTCGGTGAGCATAGTAACAGTGGGGCCGAGCCTCTCCCCTCGAGCATGCGCAGTGCAGAGCGAGCCCGGAAACGTCCTCAACAAGGTACACCTTTTTTTCTTCAGTCAGAGAACTACAACTCCTAAGAGACCACTCGGCGCCGCGGCACCGCCTCCCGCTGTGGCCCTGCCCCGTCCCCTCCCTCCGGCCCCGCCCTCCAGCTAGTCCCCTCCCCTCCCTCCGAGAGTGTGTCAGTGACCCAGAGGCGGTGTGAGGCGGAAGAACCGTCGGGGGGCGCCGCCGCCGCCGCCGCCTCCAGCAGCAGCACAATCCGCGCTGCGCGTTCGGATTTGCCTCGTGCCCTCCGGGAGCGCATCACAAAGCGGACCCCACGGCTTTCCCTCCGCCCGCGGCTTCTCCAGCGCTCGGCTCCGCGGCCAACTTCCTCTCGCCGGGCTCGGCCGGCAGGCGAGGAAGGCTGCGGTGGAACGCCGGGCTGTCTGCTCGTCCTCCTCGCGCACGCACCCTTCACCCCCCTCGCTCCGGGTTTCGGGGCCGTGCTGGGATTCCGGCCACCAGCAATTGTCCGGTGAGTGTGGCCGCGGCATGCCGTGGGAGGGGTCGCGGCGGGGCCACCGGGGGATGCGAGCCAGGCGGGCGCGCAACTTCCTCGGCGGCTTCCCCTGGCGGCCGGCCGGCTCTCCCCGCCCGCCTGCGCGCCCCCGCGCCGGAGGCGGCCGAGAGAGGAGTTTGCGGCGCCTGCATCCCGCGCTCTCGCAGGAGGAAGCGCCTTTGTCAAGAGCCGGCGGGCGCCCCCTCCCCCTCCGCCTGAGTGCGGGCGCGCGGCGGCCAAGTCCGAGCCCCGCGCCCTACGCCCGGCGCCGGGCCGCCAGCTGCTGGAGGGGAGCTCCGCGGGGGCGGGGAGCAAGACAGAAAAAAGAGAAACAAAGGGGGTGGTGGACTTTTGTTTGTACGAATCAGATAACTTCTTCTTCCTTCCTTACATAACACAGACTCCCAAGTTAGTCATTCTTCTTTTTGTTACGATTATTGCCATCATCTTTGCGTGTCCTTCGCGTTTTCTTTCATCTCTGGATCTCAGAGCACTTAAAAACACTAATTACACCTCCGGGGCCCCTACGAAACATGTTAATAAGCCATTTTCTGTAAGTGGGTAAACTGAGGTCCAGAAGAGCTCTCTAATTGATGGATACGCTTGCTGTTCCACCGCACCTGGTGTCTGAGGACCTGAAAGCATCTATGAGTAAGAACTCCTTCTTCAGTGCCCCGTGGAAAAGTTAAAGATGCTTATTTTACTTACAGGTGAACTAAAGTCTAAAAGAAGTCGGGGTGATTGTTAGGTAGTTCAAACAATAACTCTTCTTACATAGTGTTTGAATCTTAAAACCTCAAAAGAGTCTTGAAAAATGCTCCGAGTGGGGAAAATACTGTACATCACAAAGTCACCTCACCCATCTACTTTTATTTTTGTACATGCAGGTCTCTTACAAGGCGGGAGAGCAGTGATGGGGGATGGGGGTAGGGGGAGGGAGGGCAGAGATTTTTTTAATGGAGGCTTAACAGATTTTAATCACTACACACAAGGAAATGTGTCTTGGTTTTAATAGCACCAACAACCTTCCCATCGTTTAGTCATCAGATAATTCAGTGAGCACTTTATCCATAAGGCGCTGGTTGTGCTAAGAACTGACGCTTTAAGTGTACGAAACGGTCATCTATTTGTTTTGGTTCAAAGACTGTACTTCTCTTACTTTGCAAAATGTTATTTTGTTTTCTGAGCAGCTGATCTTTTGCTTTAAAACTGGCTTTGTCTTTTTCTACATTGAATATGTGTTACTTTTATAGCTGAGCAGAATCATAAGAATGTTGTTGTTTAGTTTGCATAGTAGTGTGAATTTAAATTTTTGAATTGTGGAGAAGGTTCAGTTTCTCCAGTTATTCGGTTTCAGTTTATGACATTTTCTTTATAGCTAACAGAAAATGTTTTCTCGGTATGATCAGATTTATATCTTTCAAAACATTGTCCTTCTTGTACAAATACAGCATATGAATTCCTTATGTTTTTTATTCACATCAAAAACTTCTTCTGGAGGAAAATACATAATTCTGAGGACAAGTTTGTTTATTTTGGTAGTTGAACCAAACTGGAAGGTACTAAAAATTTAAATCAAGTATCATTTCTACTAGTTATTTCCTGACATGAATAATGATCAGAACTGTAGTAACAGTACTTTCTCTTATCCTAAATTCTCTTGAATTTAATTTTGTATTTTATAGTTGCCCCCAGATTTTAGATTCTGGCGGTCCCATCAGAAAAGGAAAAGACATTTGTTATTTTAATATTTTTCCCCCAATCCTCTAACCTGTCCCCTTTCTGTAGTATGTTGGAAGAGATCTTTAGTTTAAAAATTGAAAAATAAGTTGTTTGGAACATACAGTTAAGTGTATGGAAAATTGTATGTAGTGAAGTGGTTATAATACTTCATCTAATAAATTTAAGACTTTTAAAGAGAAAACTGTTACCTAGGTTTTTATTAATATTATAGAAGTGCTGTAATGTAATAATAGTAGTATTTATTGACTTGAAAAAAAAGTGATCTGGGAATTGTGCCTTAGTGGCGGATTTTGGGGGGCGGGGGGCGGAAATCTGTGGTCTCCTTAAAATTTTCGTTTAGGTGACCTTACAGCTGGTTATGTTGAACTTTTTCTGTTGCGTTTACAAACCAGATTTGCCAGAGGCACTTGTACTTGAAGGTAGCTACTAACACAATGTCTGCTCAGTTACCGATTCCAAAGGCAGAAGTTAGTGTTGACTGTCAGAGGCTGGCATTGCAGGTTTCCTAGTTTCTTTGGGACCCCTTAAAGGAAATGAGTGAAAAGTACAGGGCAGGGAACTGAGTCTAGTACTGCTGAGCTACTGAGCCAAGTTTCAAGCGGAAGCCTGAGTGTGTTTGCCTTCATCTTTGTTTCAGCTTCCTTTCAGGTTGTCAAAATGTCATTTGTATATGAAGAGTTCTGTCAATTCAGAATATGCCTTATTGTGATTGTCCAGTAGGTCAGATGATAAGGTGTATAGTAGTCCTCTGTGAACAATTGTTTTCAGACAGAAGCTTCTGTAACTGATAGAGATTTTAAGCTGGAGGAGGTAGAATTGAAAACTATCTAACATTCTCGCATACATACATCTTACCATGGCATATCAATATAGACCTATTCTCATATTTATTAAATCAGAAAGGCTTATATGGATTATTTTATTTCATCTGTTTTAACTGTATATATGAAAGCATAATGACAAACACATGATGGCACTGAGAGATGGTTCTAGGAGTTTCTTTGGAAAAATCATCTTATTTCATAAAGTTACATTTGTGTCTTTTAATTGAGGAGGATAAAATAAATTTAAAAGCCAGTAGAAAGAAGGAAGAAAGTAGAATGAAGGAAACCTGGTGAAGATGTTTTTATAGAGTACAATATTACAGATTCCTGACAACACTGTATAAGGGACAGAATTCTAGCTAAAGTCTGTAAACAGTGAATTCCACTTAGCATTTTCTGTTTATAGATCTCTAGCCATCTTTTCATGATTCTCTCTAAATATATCACACAGGAAAAGTAAATAGAAAGCATTCTTTCAAGGGATTTGGGTTGTTGGAGTTTTTTTACACATGTGGTAGTGGAGGTTTATTGTTTTTCTTTAAGTTTGACCTCTGCCAGAGAACATTTTCCTCAGACTAATGTGTGGGAACCTCAAAACAAGAAATATTGGACACTGAAAGAACTAGATATAATTTCAAGTTGTACCACTAGCTTGTTTTATGTTCTCTTGAAAGATCCCTTGTAATCATTGTTCCTTCCAAAGGCTGAAAATAATTGCACTTACTAGGTCCTACATAGTTTTTGTTTTTGCTGAATGAATGTACAAGTAATAAAGAGAAAGCACAAGATTTCCTGAGTCAGAGAATTTCTGATTTTTTTCTTTTTAAATAGAAGTAACTGATGAACATGTGGTTGGAGCCCTTCAATTAGCATAGCTTCCTTCAGAAATAAACTTAAGGGGAAAAGAGCTTCATCAGGTGATTTAAGAGAACTGAATTGCAAATGAGTCTAAGAACACCTGATTATTTTTTCAGAATGTTGTACATGATGTTTTAGATTTTTTGCCACAATAAACTCCGTTTCAGAGAAGTAGAGTTCTACATGTTACTCCTTGTATCACGCCTGTAATGCTTTTTTACACCTCAAAATAACATTTACAGAAAAATAGAATATGTTGCTGGTGCCTATGGGAAAATCCTGATGTTTGTCATCCCTCAGTTAATCGTGACCATTCATGTAGTTAAAAGTTTTTAATTGCGTACACATGTAATTTACTTCCTTTTCAAAGAATTTATTGCTGGTTTTTATTTTATAATGAACCTCTTGGGATGTTGCTAGTTCTAAAAATATGTAGTACCCCCCAGTTTCCCACCATGTTCTGCAGTTTCTTTTTCTATTAATTTTTTGGCTGCAATTTGCTTTTTCCCCTGAATTGTCTAAAATGAGCTAAGAAATGTTTAAACATACTTGACAAGAAATACAGCCAGTAATTTATTATGCTAAGCTTCAGCTAAATTTCCAAATACTAGGTTTGTGAATCTGTTCTAGAGATAGAAGTATACTTATTTTGAAGGGGGCTAAAGCAGGGATATAGCCAATAGATTTCATCTTGGGTACCAAATCTGATTGCCTGGTAGTGACTGCCTGGAGTGTTATGTTTAGAAAATTGGGAGTCCTGGTTCAGACTCAGCAGGAGCGAGTGCTGTGATTAGCAATTTCTGCAGTTGGGTGGGTGGTGGGCTTTTGGCATGAAAGCCACATATTCATTTTGTACTTATTGGATGCCTTTTATGTGTCAGACACTGGTCTAAATGCTCATATCACACAGACTAAAATCTCTGCCTTATGGTGTTTACGTTCTAATAACAAGACACAGATAATAAAAAGGTAATAAAATATTTTGTGTTTTAATGACAAATGACCTGGTTTCTTTAAAAAATAAATAACAAGAAATGGGGGGGGGGAATATAAGATTAAAAGCAACTAAAGGGGCATATACACCAAATGTATTGTGTGGACCTTAGATCCTGCTTTGAGCAAACTAACTGTAAAAGGACACTGATGAAAAATTTGGGAAATTTGGACATTGATGGGTATTTAATAAAAAGGAATTGTCAATTTTTTAGGGTGTAGTAATGTTTTACGGTTTTTAAACAAGAGTCCTTACCTTTTGGAGGTATATTTATGAATTAAAATATACCTGGATTTTTTTACTTTAAAATAATTTGTAGGGGAGAGGAGCATAGATGAAACAATATTGGCCCTGTATCGAAAAATTTTTGAAACTAGATAATGGATACATGAGATTTCTTATATTCTCTCTACTTTTGTGTATGTTTGAAAATTTCCATAATTAACAGTTTTACGCACACAAATAAAGCAGAAAGGGGGAAGAGGGAATATGTGGGATGTGAGTATGGGATGGGAGTGAGAAGGTGATAGTTATTTGAGTAAAGACCTGAAGGAGGTGAGGGAGTAAGCCTTGCAGGTAATCTTAGGGCAGGACATTCCAGGTGGAGGGAACAGTGAGTACAGTGACCCTGAGATTGGAGCTTGATTGGAATGCAAGAAATTACAAGAAAACCAGTGTGTCTGGGTTGGAGTGAGAGAGAATAGCAGGGGATAGTCAGAAATATAAAGGAAGGGTAGAGGAGACCAGATGGTGTATAGGACTTGGTTGTCCATCCTTCCTTTAAAGTAAAGATATTTATTTTATGCACTTATCTAAAATAAGTCTAGTTTAGTCCCCCTGGAAGCTCTACACTTATTTCAACAATACTAGCATTACTCAAATTTTTTTGGTTCTTTTTTTTTTTTTTTTTTAAATTGCCTTCTAAGCCAGTTTAAGAGCCACTCATGAACAGAGCTCATTACTTTCTATTTCCGCCTTGTTTTTAAGGAAAAGGGGGGTATTAGCCACATGATACCTTATTTAGCAGATATGACTCAGAAAGGATTTTGACAGAAAGAAAATAGGAAATAACTTCAGGCTGTTTGTAAATGTCAGATCTACTCT
>RJWK010051304.1:0-15996 GCA_004363435.1 Platanista minor | reverse complement strand
TGAAGAGGTGTTTTTTTTTTTTTTAAAGTCTGCATTCAAACAAAAATTTGGGAGGAATTTCCTGGCAGCCCAGTGGTTAAGACTTGGTGCTTACACTGCAGGGGGTCTGGGTTCGATCCCTGGTCGGGGAACTAAGATCCCCCAAGCCGAGCGGTGAGGCCAAAAATCAATCAATCAGTCAACAAATCTTAAAAACATTTTTTTTTGCTGTAGATATCGACGAATGTTCAGAGCAACCCTCGGTGTGTGGGAGCCATGCAATCTGTAATAACCACCCAGGAACCTTCCGATGCGAGTGTGTGGAGGGTTACCGGTTTTCAGAGGAGGGAACATGTGTAGGTAAGTTCTGTTGGGTGACTTTTCAAAATGAGTAATTCACATGACGTATGTCAGCACCTGTGTGAATGGTATTGCCCCAGGTAGTTATCCTGGCTGAGATGGAAGGTTCCCTGTTCTGTTGGGGAGGACAGTTTACAAAGGTGAATCAGACTTCATTCCTTCTCTCCGACTGCCTGGAGAGTCACAGGTACAAGGAATAAGCAGTGTTGTCTGTCTACACTGGTAATACCCTTCTCTTCTTATAAAATTCCTTTTAATTCTTTTCATTATTCTTTTTTAATAGCTATTCAAACAACTAGACATGTTTCTCCTTATAATTAGTGGCCTTGGGATTCACGTGGAGGGAACACCTTATAGGCGCCTTGTGTCATTACCTGCCTTAGATTGAATTCTTCCTGATTTACATCTAAAACTCCATTCTGAGCCTTTCTATTTATGGATTTCCATTTTACAAGCCACAAGTACTAGCATAACTTCATAGCCTATCAAAGTTAGAAGTTAAGGCTATTAATTAGGCTAATTATGCTTTAGGTTACTGATGATTTTGGTGATGATGGTGATGGGCCAACTCCAAAGAGCCAGATTGTTTAAATTTCCCCACTTTTTCCGACTGCTGCACTTTGACCTGTTGTTTCCAAGAATTTCAAGTTCAAAGATTCTTGGAGATTTCCAGGTCTGGAGGGCAGCATGCTAAAGGGGCCGTCTGAACTCAACATTTCTTCCCAATTTAAAACAGATTCCTCTTTTACTGCATCGGTGAACCATCTCCTTGTCCTTTCCTTGCTGTTTACTAAACACTAGCTTGCTTTCTGTTTGCTCTGTCTTGAAACTCAGATGAGGCCGCCAAGGTCCCAGGGTGAGACGGTGTCTTGAGGGCGGAGGGAACAGGCCGTTCTCATATTTTGAGTATGACCCAAACATCTGTGAACTGAGAGACAGCCAGTCCCCTTTGTACAGAGCTGAGATTTCAGCTCTGCTAAAGTTACTTCTTTTTTTTTCCATAGAGAACAACAATTTCTGTGAATTTGGCCTGACTTCCTTCTCCGCTTTTTGAGATGAAGGAGATTCAAAGGTCTATTTTTTGTGGCAACACCACTTACCTTACATTTAGGCTCAAGCTTTGGTGGTGGATCCTTTACCCCTTGGGTGGTGACGTGGAGAGTCCTGGGGCAGACGTGTGTGAGGCATGTTGTGTCCTCAGTTTCTGTCTCCAGCCATTCCTGGGATCCATCCTCACGGAAGGGCTAGGGTGGGGTGCAAGTCAGGTGGTGGGCAAACGTCTACTCCTAGGCATTTGATTTTGAGGAAGACAACCTCTCTGGGCCTCAGTTCCTCACCTGTAAAATGAGATGATTAGGCTGCATCATGGGCTGCCTGTGTCCCGTGGAGCCCTTGGAGATGCCCCAGGATCTGCCAGTGGGGATACAAGGACTATTTCATTTTTCTGTATGTCAATTTCTGAGTAAGATTTTGTTTGAATAATGGATTCCCCCCTCTCAGAAGCAAGTGTGAAAACCACCTGAAGATCATTAAGTTCCACCAAGACCTGGCATCCAGGTTTCCTGATTCTCCCCCTGCCTGTGACCCCCTGTGCAATTCCTTCCCACTTGGCTTTTTGCCTCTTTTAATTGGCTCCTTTGAGACTCACCTCATAGAGAAATGACTCACTGGGTGAAACCAAGTCTGCCTGAATGCATTCACACAAAGACTCTGGCTCATCACTGGATAATTTACTGGTCAGTTTCACTCTCCCCGCATTCCTTGTGAAAACTTGGTCCTGGGTTGTGGCCCAGGCTGGGACGGTGTCTGTCAGGTCAGAGCAGGGAAGGGTGGGGAAAGAATCTGGATGGTTTAGGAGGCTGGCTGTGTGTCCTGACAGCTGTGAGGGGCTGGGCGCTCATGCAGGGTGTGTGGATGGCCAGAGGTGACTGTCTTTCCATGAGGATGGGTATCCATTAGGGGAGGGCCTGCTTTGTGGATTTCCATCTTTGGCATTTTCTGCAAGCCTGTGACTTTCTCTTTTCCCCTGGGTGCAAACTTTTAGTTAATTGGAATGTGCAAAGTATGCTGACACAAAGGAAAGAGCCTCAGCTGGCCTGCAAATCACCTTTATGTGTAGATAGAGTTGCCCCCTGTGATACGTGGCCTGTACGGAGCATGGGCAGGTTGGGACCCCGAGTTGTACAGTGCACGGCACCATGCACCTGCCCATCGGTCAGGGGGAACAGGGCTGGGCTGAGGCTAAAGGCTCAGCCTGGTTCACCCAGCGTTCCTGTTCTCCCTCCCTCTCCTGTCATGTTGTTAGGAAAAATTATTGTGAATCATTCATCTCTGTGATCTTTTTCTCAGAACTTGAAGTAACCAGAGGCTCTTTATTCCCTGCCCTTTTCTCTCCTTGTAACACGTGGCTTCTTTCCCTCATTTTGTCCTTCCTTCTTGGCATCACCTCCCTTCTCCGCGTTGTCTCATTTCCTGGCCCCAGCCAGCCTTGCAGGTGTCTCTCGGGGACCAATGTCACATTGGGTGGCAGCATCTCAGGGCAGTTCCTCGGCTCTGCCCATGCCAGGTCACAGTTCAGAGTTCTCTTCAGAAATGCAGGAGCTAGAAAAGTAAAACCCCAACTGACCATGTAATTGTAACTAATTTTTTAAAATTAATTTTTATTGGAGTATAGTTGCTTTACAATGTGTTAGTTTTTGCTGTACAGCAAAGTGAATCAGCTATACGTATACATATATCCCCTCTTTTTTGGATTTCCTTCCCATTTAGGTCACTGCAGAGCACTGAGTAGAATTCCCTGTGCTATACAGTAGGTTTTCATTAGTTATCTATTTTATACATAGTAGTGTATATATGTCAATCCCAACACCTCACCTTGTAATTAATTTTTTAAAAAATTCTTATTAGTCATCCATTTTATACATATTAGTGTATACATGTCAATCCCAGTCTCCCAATTCATCCCACCACCACCTCCACCCCACCACCACTTTACCCCCTTGGTGTCTATATGTTTGTGCTCTACATCTGTGTCTCAATTTCTGCCCTGCAGACTGGTTCATCTGTACCATTTTTCTAGGTTCCACATATATGTATTAATATACGTTATTTGTTTTTCTCTTTCTGACTTACCTCACTCTGTACGACAGTCTCTAGATCCATCCACATCTTTACAAATGACCCAATTTCGTTCCTTTTTATGGCTGAGTAATATTCCATTGTATATACGTCCCACATCCTTATCCATTTGTCTGTCGATGGGCACTTAGGTTGCTTCCATGACCTGGCTAATGTAAACAGTGTTGCAGTGAACGTTGGGGTGCATGTCTCTTTTTGAATCATGGTTTTCTCTGGGTATATGCCCAGTAGTGGGATTGCTGGGTCAAGTGGGAATTCTATTTTTAGTTGGTTTTTTTGTGTGTGTGTGTGTGGTACGGGGGCCTCTCACTGTCGTGGCCTCTCCCTGTCGTGGCCTCTCCCATTGCGGAGCACAGGCTCCGGATGCGCAGGCTCAGCAGCCATGGCTCAACGGGCCCAGCCGCTCAGCGGCATGTGGGATCTTCCCTGACCGGGGCACGAACCCGTGTCCCCTGCATCGGCAGGCGGACTCTCAACCACTGCGCCACCAGGGAAGCCCTATTTTTAGTTTTTTAAGGAACCTCCATACTGGTTTTAAATCCCATTTTGAGCCTGATTTTCTGTCCTTTCCAAAACTTTCCCCTTCCTCCCACCCTGTACCCCCTGCTAGTTGACAGGCAGGGTGAGAATTGTAGGAAATTGCCAGCCTGCGGGGTTAGGAGCCTTTGAGGGAAGCACAGCTGGATGTGCTGGTGGCCCCTCTTGTGTAAATTAGTGAAAAGGTCTCCTTTCGGTTGTTGTATATTTTGCTTAAAAATATACACTGCCAAATGTAAAATAGATAGCTAGTGGGAAGCAGCCGCATAGCACAGGGAGATCAGCTCGGTGCTTTGTGACCACCTGGATGGGTGGGATAGGGAGGGTGGGAGGGAGACACAAGAGGGAGGGGATATGGGGATATATGTATACGTATAGCTGATTCACTTTGTTATACAGCAGAAACTAACACACCATTGTAAAGCAATTATACTCCAATAAAGATGTTAAAAAAATAAAGAAAAAAAAAAAGAAAAAAAAAGCTTTGTATACTTTGAAAATGAAAAAGGTAGAACTAAATTGTTTGGAGTTGTAAAGTTCTAAATCTTCCTTCAGAAGAGAATTGCTCTGGCGTGAAAAATGGTCTTACATAAAGGAAAATTTGATTTAAAAAATTAAATTATAGGGGCTTCCATGCTGGTGCAGTGGTTAAGAATCCACCTGCCAATGCAGGGGACATGGGTTAGAGCCTGGTCCAGGAAGATCCCACATGCCACGGAGCAACTAAGCCCATGCGCCACAACTACTAGAGCCCTGCACTCTAGAGCCCACGAGCCACAGCTACTGCAGCTCGTGCACCTAGAGCCCGTGCTCCACAACAAGAGAAGACACCACAATGAGAAGCCCATGCACTGCAATGAAGAGTAATCCCTGCTCACCGCAACTAGAGAAAGCCTGGGGAAAGCAACGAAGACCCAACGTAGCCCCCAGAAATAAATAAATAAATAAATAAAATTAAAATTAAATTAAACTGCCTCTTTCTAGAAAGGGTTTGAGGATTATAGAAGCATAAGTGTGGGAATTCCCTGGCAGTCCAGTGGTTAGGACTCTGCACTTTCACTGCCGTGGGCCCGGGGTTCAGTTCCTGGTCGGGGAACTGAGATCCTGTAAGCCAAGCAGCTTGGCCAAAAAAAAAAAAAAAAAATACAAGCAAAGGTGAAGGTGATGGCAGGGCAGGGGACATTAGGACCTACCCATGTTGCAGCAAGGTCCTCCCCTGTTACCAAGGGTGGGGCACAATGAGGCTGGAGCAAACACAATGTGTAAAATGATCACTTACGCACTGTAATGACATGAATATTTGATGGAAGAGAAGTGAGACTCCTTTCCTGGTTGTTCTGTCTGGGTATATTTCCCCTACCTTTTTTTCCTTTTTTTGGTCCCAGTTCTCCGAGAGTGTCCCTTTCACACTTTGCGAGCTGAAGGAGTTGGGGAAAAGAGGACCCTGGAGAGAAAAGAAGAATGTTAGAAACGATGAAAAGTGAGAGAAAACAGGAGTGGTCCAAGGAAACGGTGTGTCCTTGGTTTGGTTCAGTGTAATCTGGGCTACTGTTTTCTAGAAAGAAATTTGGACCACTTGTAGCAATTTAAAAACCAGTAACCCTTTGGCCCACAGACTTGATTCCATGGTCCCTGTCCCATGGGAGTTAGTTAACAGTCCAACTTCAGGAGTCTAAACTGCTGAGTCCACAAGCTGGGTCTCCATCCGCCAATACGGTACTTTGCTAACCTCTCATGGGTGCAGACCTTTGGAGAGGATCCTCTTCTTTGCCTGTCCCCTGACAGTGCTTGGAGCTCTCTCTGCCGAAGCACTTGAGGCAGGATGAACTGGAATTAATCTTGGGAAGATTCACTGAGGATAAAGATGAGGAGTCCTCCTGTATCCAGGATAATCTAAACCCTGAGGGCCTCCTTGCAGGAAGAAAGTGTTCTGTTCTGACATTGCAAGGGCCAGGACTCTGATCTGGGCCTTAGAGCTTTAAGGCCGGAAGTTAAAGTGCCTTACAGACCCCAGAGTATCTGCACCAGCTGTTGGAAATCATCCCCTAGACCTTAGTCCTTGACTTTCATCTTGAGGCAACAGCACAAGATGGGGTATGATTTTCTAGCCTCTGTGTCACATGCCTACTTCCTACGACCGCATTCTCTGAGTCTTGTCATCAGGACCCTTTAGAAAATAGTAGTCCCATCTACTGGGCATGCTTGGCAAGCTGGAAGTCATTCCTATTCTACAGAGGAAGAAATTGTGGCTCCGAGAAGTGATATGATTTACCCAAAGCCATATGGTGGACTCATGCACCTAGTAGAAACCCAGGGCTGTCCACTCCAGAGGCCCACAGTCATTCTACCATCCCCGTCTCACTTCCCTGGGAAAGTTTATTTCACCTTCCTTGGTGGGACGTGGGTGACTTTGGCATTTGTAGTGAATATTCCACCCACCCAGTGAGCTGAGGGCAAAGATAACGTGGAAGTCTCAGATCCTTAGCTCCAAACGCTCCACCAACAGAGGTGCCGCGGGAAGCATGTCTACCTGCAGATTCCACCTCTACATCCAGATGAAGGGAAAATTGGGTTTCGGGGACCAGGTGTGGAGAGTGGCCTGAGACAGAGCCCTGGGGCGAAGCTGAGGTCGAGAGCCAGGCCGATTGACCCCCTGCAGTGGCAGGCTGCGAAGAATTATCAGAGGTGGAATCCAGGTGGGAGGAAACAGGAGGAGAGCCAGGGGTACCATCCAGCGGGGAGCAGGGATGAACCTGAAGAGATGTCTGGAGGTCTGGGGTCCAGACATAGTCCACCTCAGTGGACTACACTGCTTGGAAGGGCCCTGAGACTGATCAGGGGACTCTTCCAAACATTGCGTGTCAACCTTTTGTCTGAAGCTGTTGTGGACCAGCGCCCCATCAACTACTGTGAGACTGGCCTTCATGACTGTGACATCTCTCAGCGGGCCCAGTGCATCTATTTGGGAGGCTCCTCCTACACCTGCTCCTGTCTGCTAGGCTTCTCTGGGGATGGCAGAGCCTGCCAAGGTACGTGGTCACCCTGACTTTCCTCCCTGTGTAACCTGAAAAAATTCCCTGGGTGATACTTATGATATGCTAATTACTGACTCAACTCTGAATTCAAGAGAATTCTTCTTGGGCTTCCCTGGTGGCACCGTGGTTAAGAATCTGCCTGAAAATGCAGGGGACACGGGTTCGATCCCTGGTTTGGGAAGATCCCACATGTTACGGAGCAACTAAGCCCGTGTGCCACAACTACTGAGCCTGCGCTCTAGAGCCCATGAGCCACAACTATTGAGCCCACGTGCCACAACTACTGAGCCCGTGCGCCTAGAGCCCGTGCTCCGCAACAAGAGAAGCCACTGTGATGAGACGCCGGCGTACCACAATGAAGAGTAGCCCCTGCTCACCCCAACTAGAGAAAGCCCGTGCACAGCAACGAAGACCCAACGCAGCCAAAATAAATAATAAAATAAAATTTAAAAAAAGAGAGAGAGAGAATTCTTCTCTCAACTCTGTTGAGTAGATGGGCTGTATTTTGTATCTCTAGTTCTGAAATACTTTCTCTTTGTTACTGAACATGTGAATTTTCTCTGGTCTTTGAGATTTTTCTGTCAAGCAGTTAATCATCAGTCTCCAAACTCAGACATTTTTGAAGCTCTCATTTATGATGAGAAGGAAATAATGAAAAAAAATCCTCTCGTTTTTCCTTTTGCATGCTTGATTTTTCATGAAAACATCAAAGTGAAACACATTTGTAAATACACTAGATAGAAATTGAGGAGTTAGTGTTTTGATTATTAATGTTTGGTGAGTTCTTAAATCACTGTTCCCAGATCAGAAACTGAGTCCCCAAAAGTTGAGCAAGTGGCTTATATTATTGTGTAAACTAGGAATTCTAGAAGAAATCTCACTATCCTCGGGCTTGGTGGCTGTCTTGCAGATGTGGATGAATGCCAGCTAAGCCGATGTCACCCTGATGCCATCTGCTACAACACTCCAGGGTCCTTCACGTGCCAGTGCAAACCTGGTTATCAGGGAGACGGCTTCCGTTGCATGCCTGGAGGTAAGGTGTCGGGGACGTTTGGAGTTGGTGGGTCATTGCCCTGTCCATGAGTACTGAGTACATGGCCCTGGGAGAGAAGGCGAGGTGGGGACGTGGGAGGCTCTGTGGAGAGTTGAGGTGGGTGATCAGAGCACAGCTGTGGTGTTGAGCATGCAAGTTGCACACTGCACAACTCCGGGGGTCCCACACCTGGACCAGAACTGTGCTGGCAGCCTGGAGGCTGGTCATCCCTGTGACTTGAGCAATACAGGGTAAGAACTGATTTGTATTAGGGTTCTGCAGAGAAACAGAACTAATGGATGTGTGTGTGTGTGTGTGTGTGTGTGTGTGTGTGTGTGTGTGTATGTGTATATGTATGTGTGTGTGTGTATATATATATATATATATATATAGAAAGAGAGAAATATATTTATTTATATATAAAGAGAATTCGGGCTTCCCTGGTGGTGCAGTGGTTGAGAGTTCGCCTGCCGAGAGTCTGCGGGTTCATGCCCCGGTCTGGGAAGATCCCACATGCCGCGGAGCAGCTGGGCCCATGAACCATGGCCACTGAGCCTGCGCGTCCGGAGCCTGTGCTCCGCAAAGGGAGAGGCCACAACAGTGAGAGGCCCACATACTGCAAAAAAAAAAGAGATTTATCAGAAGGAATTGTCCCACACAACTATAGACGTTGGCAAGTCCCAAGCGTTGTAGTCTGCAAGCAATTAACGATCACAGATTCCTAAGAGTCACGGGGAATGGTGCTGGGGTGGGAGAGGTGAAGGACCACCACTGGGAAGAGGCAGGCTGAGGACTCCGCAGAATTGGGCGTCCCACCTATTACACCTGGACTGTGCAGCTTCTAAAGTTGAGACTTTTGTGGTATCTCATTAGATCATGAGGATAATGATAGCCCTAGTTCAGTACCTGGAACGATCCTGGAACTTGGGAGGCATATCCAGACCTATAGTCTGGGATACAAAAGTGGGACAAGGATAAAACCAATCAGAGTTCTTTGCTAGGATTATTTAGGTATTTAATCCTGTTTTCTTAAGAAATTCAACATCTATGTATATGCTCAAGAGAGAATGTGCACTAGAAATATATGTGTCCATCGAGTATTGTTCATAACAGAAAAAAAAAATCTAAGTGACTACCAACAGGAGGAATGGACAAATGAGTTTGGGTACAATTCATACCATGAAATAATATACAGGAGTTAAAATGAATGAACTAGAGGGAATCGCCTAGCAGTCCATGGTTAGGACTCTGCACTTTCACTGCCAAGGGCCCTGGTTGAATCCCTGGTCGGGGAACTTAAGATTCCACGAGCCGTGAGGTACAGCAAATAAATAAATGAATGAATGAACACATTAAATAATAAATAAGTAAATAAATAAATAAATATGAGTGAACTAGAGTTAGTGGATAAATCTCCACAGCATGTTGGGCAAAAAAAAGTCATAAAATACTCTCACTTTCTGAGATGGCTCACACTCTGTCTATGGAGTGTGTGTCTCTCTCAATAAATCTACTTCTTATGTATTAAAAAAAATAGTCATGAAAGGATATATGCAGTATGATCCCATTTATATGAAATATAAGCCTGTATGAAAAGAAACCTGCATATGTATAAACATATACAATAAAGCTATAAAATGCATGCATGGGAATGAGAAACAAAAACTTCAGGATAAAGGTTGCTTCTATGGTAGGAGAGGGAATTGGGGTTGGGAAGGGCTGCACAAGGGCTGCATTTGTATTTCTAATGTGTTTTTTTCTCCCATCTGGAATACGAACACTGAGGTTTTCATCATATTTTTCTAAATTTTGTGTGACTAAATCGTTAATGAAATATTAATGAAAAATTAAGTATAGTGTTATCTGGTCTCCTATTACCAAACATAATGAAGTGTAGGGATTACACAGTGAGCATTTTTGGGTACCTACTCGATACAGAGGGGCTAGTTTAAAAAAATAAAAAACTAAACTAGCTTTAGGAATGAGTTAGTTAAGGTCATGGCTACTGCAGTATCAGCCAATGATAAGCAAAAGAAAAAAAATGATTTGTTCCCCACTGTCCTTCTGCACTCTTTGCCCAAAATGCATGTGTGGATTGTGAAATCAGCTCAGTGGGGCACTATTACCATTTTTCTTTTAAATGGAATGGAACGAAAAAGAAAATAATAATCAAGAAAATAGAGTATGCCGGGTATATGCAGGAGGAATAAGTATTGTTTAATGAAATAATAGTTGTGGATGCTTGTCTAGTGCATGGCTGAGTGTGTGCATGTGTGTGTATGTGTAAGCATGCGTGTGTGTCCTGAATTGCAGAGTGGAAAGCATTTCTATGGGTTGTGGTCAGGAAGTTTGAAAGCTGCCGTGTTAGTTATCGATTTCTGTGTAACAAATTATCCCCCAAAGTTAGCAGCTTAAAGCAGTAAATGTATATTATCTCACAGTTTCTGTGGGGCAGGGATTCAGGAGCTTAGCTGGGTGGTCTGGTTTCAAGGTCTCTCAAGAGGTTGTTGTCAAGACCTTAACCAGCTACCATCTTCTCCGAGATTCATCTGGGGCTGAAGGATCCCTATGGTGGTTGGCAGACCTTCTGGGCTGTTGGACGGAGGACCTCAGTTCCTCATAGCATGGGTCTCCCCACGGAGCTGCCTAAGTGTGTTCAAGACCTGGCAGCTGGCTCCCTCCAGAGCAAGCAAGGAAGGAGAGTGTGCCCAAGATGGAAGCCACAGTCTTTTTCAAAAAAATTTTTTTAAGATTTTTTTCTTTTTTTTTTTTGGCATTTTTTAATTGAAGTATAGTTAATTTACAATGTTGTGTTAGTTTCAAGTGTAGAGCAAAGTGATTCAGTTATACATATGTATATGTATATACATATTCTTTTTCAGATTCTTTCCTATTATAGGTTATTACAAGATACTGAATATAGTTCCCTGTGCTCTACAGTAGGTCCTTGTTGGTTATCTATTTTATATATAGGGGTGTATATCTGTTAATCCCAGACTCCTAATTTATCCCTCCCCTGCCCCTTTCCCCTTTGGTAACCATAAATTTGTTCTCTATGTCTGTGAATCTGTTTTGGAAATAAGTTCATTTGTATCATTTTTTTTTTAGATTCCACATATAAGTGATATATGTTTGTCTTTCTCTGACTTATTTCACTTAGTATGACAATCTCTAGGTCCATCCGTGTTGCCACAAGTGGCATGATTTCATTCTTGTTTTATGGAAGCCACAGTCTTTTGTAATCTAACCTTGGAAATGACAATGCTGTCACTTCTGTTGATGCTATTAGTCACAGGCCCACCCTCCTACAGTGTGAAAGGGAACTACCTAAGTGTGGGACTATGAGGAGGTGACAGGTCTGGGGGAATGGAACTGGGTAGAGGTTTGGAATATAGGAGAGCTTATTAGAGGATGAAAGAGGAGTATGAAGAATCCTGGGCTAGAGATGTAAAGCACAAATTTTTAAGGACAAGTACCAAACCTGGGGATGCTTGATCACTTTTCTTTATGCTTGGCACCAGGCACGCTTACCAGCTTACTGCTTCCAGATCCACAGCCATCAGTAGACAGAAAGATAATTAAAGAGTTCAGAAAGTTGGGCTTCATGGAAAGAGGAAAACATTTAGGATAATACAGTTTAAAGGGAGGAAAACTGAGGAACAATTTAACATGTACTTTTCGTTTGCTGTGTGTCTGTTGTTTGTGTTACAATTTGCACTTTGTTTCAAACAAACGCGCTGTTAGAAAACTTGAATTTCCCACTGAGAGCTGGAAAGGGCTCCAGAAATTCTGTAATTCATCTCCTTTATTTTGTAAATAAGGAACATGAGGCCCGAATAATTTCTTAGTTTACAAAAAGGTTTCTTGAACTCTTTATAGAAAAGAATTTTCTAAAGCAACTTTTCTCAAAATTGAGTAAGACCCTTTTTGAAAGAAAAACATTTTTAAGATCTCCAGGGTTGGCTTAGATTATTATGGAGAAATTAGGTATCAACTTCTTTTATGGCTATAAAAGCAAAACACATTTACAAATTAAATACCAACCAAATGTCAAATCATAAATTTCCAATCAACATTAATTTAATGTGCCAGATTATTGTTTGTCTGAGATGAAACTGCCATTCCTGCGGTAGCCTCCCCCATCCTGGATGGTTATTCTTTCCATCTCTACTGGATAATTCCAATCAGCCTGCAGAGAAGCCATTTCTCATCTAAGAGACACAAATGAGGACTTCCCTTGAGCCTCCACCCCTCCGCAGCTGCCGTCCCATTCCTCCTCCGTTTTATAGTGTTTAATTCCTCATGAGGGTTGTCTGGAGTTCTACTTCCGCTTCCCCTTCTCCCATTTTCTCTCCTTTTTTCTACCGTTTTATTGTCAGATAAAACATAGATACAGAAAGTCGTATAGAACAGATGGATAGCTCAAGGATGGATAGCTCAAGGATGATGGATAGCTCAAGGATGGATAGCTCAAGGATGGATAGCTCAAGGATGATGGATAGCTCAAGGATGGATAGCTCAAGGATGGATAGCTCAAGGATGATGGATAGCTCAAGGATGGATAGCTCAAGGATGGATAGCTAAGGTGAACCCCCCTGTAACTACCACTCAGGCCAAGAAGTAGAACTTTACCAGCAGCCCCAGAAGCTGCTGCGGGTCCTCTGTTCCAGTCATTGCCTTTTCCTTCTCTCCAAAAGTAACCACCAACCTCACCCTCACAGAAATCACTTCCTTGCATTTCTTGTTTCATCATACATGTACCTTCCTAGACACTACAGATTTAGAGTTGCTCGTTTTTCTCTCTCTAGTTCCCTCTGCCATCCCTTTCTTGTCCTTGAAGTTTATCTGTTGAAGAACCCAAGACTTTTGAGCTGTAGTTTCCCACAGTCTGGGGCAGTTCAGCACGCTCCTCTGTTCTCCATATCGTCGGCAAACTGGCATCTGAGTCCAGAGGCTTGATCAGACTTGGGTTCAGTCCTTTCGGCAAGACAAGTGGTGGTCTCACCTTACATCAGAAGCGCATAAAGTCTGCTTGTCTCACTCCAGGTGATGTTAGGAGCCATTAAGGATTATGTCCTAGATCCATTCATTTCCAGGGAGTGGCAAATGGTGAGATGTTAATTCTATCATTTGTTTCTCCTTTATCAGTTGGAATTGATGCTCATTGCTTAGGTCCATTCATGTTTAGTGGGTAACAAAATGGCAATAGTCTAATTCTATCATCATGGTGGTTTTTTTTTTTTTTTTCATTTATTAGTTGGAATACTTATAAAGAAATGCTTCCCCTCATCTACTCTTTGGATGCCCAGTGGTACATTTCATAAATAAAAGGCAGGATAAATGCTTGGATCTTTCCCTTTTTTTTTCTTACTGGTTGACAAGATAACAGATTGAGTCCTTATTAGCCACTGAAGTTTGCTAATTGTTAGTTTTTTAATTACATTATAGACTCATGGGTATCAATTGGTTGTAATCATTATTCTCATTGTGGTTCAGAGTCCCATCTTTGGCCCATGGGAACCTCTTCAAGTTGGCCTCTGGTCCTTTTGACATGATCCTAGTATAGTCAACCCTCCGTATCCATGGTGGTCTGGTTCCAGAACCCCCGAGGATAGTAAAATCCACGGCCGCTCAAATCTCTTGTATAAAATGGTGTAGTATTTTCATATAACCTATCCACATCCTCCCCGATACTTAAAATCATCTCTAGACTACTTACGATACCTAATACAATGTAAATGCTATGTAAATAATTATAAATACAATGTAAACGGTATGTAAAAATTGTAAAAAATAATGTAAATGCTATGTAAATAGTCATAAATACAATACAAATGCTATGTAAATTGTGTGGCAAATTCAAATTTTGCTTTTTGAAACTTTCTGGGATTTTTTTTCCTAATATATTTGATCTGTAGTTGGTTGAATCTGAGGATGTGGAACCTTGCAGATACAGAGGGTCCACTGTGGTCTTTAATATCGTCCTTGCTCTCTGAACTAGAACCAGCCTTTTTACCATGAAGCTCTTGATTCTTTTAGTGGGAAATAGCATTGCAGGACCACAATCTAAGTAATAGAAATGTTCAGACAGAGCTAGGAATTCATGAGTCCATGTTGATAGTTCCAGTTCAGATACATGACCACAGGGTTTTTTCCTTTACCACGTCTAGATTATATCCATATCTCCTTTCTTCCCCACTGAGGATCCTGGTTCTCAAGGGCACAGTGGATGTAAGAATTAGAATAGACCATAAGTCCGTATTTACTTTATTCCACGTTACACACATAACAGGCTGAGAATTCAAATACTACATACCACCAATACAATTTCTTAGAACAATTAAAATTTTTTGCATGTACCCTCCTATTTTTATAGTTATATCTACATTGCCTGGGCATGTACATGTAACCAACACCTACTATATTCTCTCACTTTGTTTGTTTGTTTGTTTTTGTTTTTTGGCTGCGCTCTGCAGCACGTGGGATCTTAGCTAACCGACCAGGGATCAAACCCACTCCCCCTGCAGTGGAAGCATGGAGTCTTAACCACTGGACCGACAGGGAAGTCCCTATGTTCTCTCACTTCGAGCCCTCATTTGGTCTTAGTTCAGCAAGTCACTATTTATTGCTTGTTACCAGTCCTTATGTCAATGCCTCTCTAGTTATTTGGTTGTCAGAAGCTTGTTCTCTAGTAAATTTCTCAGGAAGGGCTCATGAAAACAGTATTCCTTGGTTCATTTTCTTTCCTTGACTATCTCAAATATTCCTCTGACAGAAAGCATGGCTGTCCAAAGGGCAAATGATAATCGGAAGATAATTTTCCCCTTTTTACCTGGATGCCCAAAGGATTTTTTTCTTTATCTTCCATAGTTCCCTTCAAAAGTTCAACAGTTTTACTAGAATATGACTTGGTGTTGGTTTTTCTGGGTCTTAGTTACACGGTGTGCTTTTTCAATTTGTCATTTCACATCTTTTAATTTCAGGAAGGTTTTCTGGAATTTTAGTTTTAGTATTTGTTCTCTTTCCTTGCTTTGGGTTATTTTTTAGGGACTTCCATTTTGCATATTGAATCTTCTTTGCCTATCTCCAGTGTTTGCCCGAATCTCCTAAATTTGTTTGATATCCTTTCTTTTTTTCTTTAAACATTTTCCTCACTTTCATCTTCTGTTTCTCTTAAGGCATACTCTGTTATGTTTATTCACTTTGTGTTCCATCTAGTTGAGTCTTCATTTCTGAAATGGTTCTTTTTTAAAAGTTTCTACTTCTTTCCTGAATTCTGTTGCCTCATTTTTGAGTTTTTCAAATGCTGATTCGTTTTATTCTTTCCTGTTTTTTATCATTTTCTACTGTCTTTTTGCTTAAGTTGAAATATTGGGTTGGCCAAAGGTTCGTTTGGGTTTTTTCATAATAGCTTACGGAAAAACCCTAACGAACTTTTTGGCCAACCCAATAGACGACGGCAGTTTTGATCCGTTAGCACATCTCTTTGGCAAGCTTTCACTATCTGTAGGGCTGTTGTACTCCTGACTCTCCTTTTATATCCTTTTTCCTTATAGTAACTTTGTGTTGGATTTGCCCTCCCTACTTTTCTGTTGTTCATTTTTATGAGAGTTTTAGTTTTCCTGAACTTTCTGAAAGAAGCTTGGTGCAGATAGCTTTTTCTAGTGACATAGAGCTTCCTCTTCTGCTCTTTTGGTGAAGTGTTTAAAAATATTTCAGGGCTTCCCTGGTGGCGCAGTGGTTGAGAGTCCGCCTGCCGAGGCAGGGGACGCGGGTTCGTGCCCCGGTCCGGGAAGATCCCACACGCCGCGGAGCGGCTGGGCCCGTGAGCCATGGCCGCTGAGCCTGCGCGTCAGGAGCCTGTGCTCCGCCACGGGAGAGGCCACAGCAGTGAGAGGCCCGCGTACAGCAAAA
>RJWK010051303.1:0-15995 GCA_004363435.1 Platanista minor | reverse complement strand
AAGTTATTAAATTAAAAAAATTATTAAGATAGGAAAAATTTTTTAAAAGTTAAAAAAAAAAAAACACAAAAATACCCCAGACAGATAGAACCCTAGGACAAATGGTGAAAGCAGAGCTATACAGACAAAATCTCACACAGAAGAATACACATACACACTCATAAAAAGAGGAAAAGGGAAAAAAAAAATCTTGCTCTCAAAGTCCACCTCCTCAATTTGGGATGATTTGCCGTCTATTCATGTATTCCGCAGATGCAGGGCACATCAACTTGATTGTGGAGATTTAATCCGCTGCTCCTGAGGCTGCTGGGAGAGATTTCCCTTTCTCTTCTTTGTTCGCACAGCTCCCGGGGCTCAGCTTTGGATCTGGTCCCGCCTCTGCGTGTAGGTCGCCGGAGGGCGTCTGTTCTTCGTTCAGACAGGACGGGGTTAAAGGAGCCGCTGACTTGGGGGCTCTGGCTCACTCAGGCCGGGGGGAGGGAGGGGCACGGAATGCGGGGCGAGTCTGCGGCGGCAGAGGCCAGCGGGACGTTGCACCAGCCTGAGGCGCGCCGTGCGTTGTCCCGGGGAAGCCGTCCCTCGATCCCGGGACCCTGGCGTTGGCGGGCTGCACAGGCTCCGGGAGGGGAGGTGTGGAGAGTGACCTGTGCTCGCACACAGGCTTCCTGGTGGCGGCAGCAGCAGCCCTAGTGTCTCAGGCCCGTCTCTGGGGTCCGCGCGGGTAGCCGCGGCTCGTGCCCGTCTCTGGAGCTCCTTTAAGCAGCGCTCTTAATCCCCCCTCCTCGCGCACCAGGAAACAAAGAGGGAAGAAAAAGTCTCT
The DNA here is from genome assembly GCA_004363435.1 of Platanista minor. Taxonomy (NCBI): domain Eukaryota; kingdom Metazoa; phylum Chordata; class Mammalia; order Artiodactyla; family Platanistidae; genus Platanista; species Platanista minor. The sequence continues at coordinate 15,175 of RJWK010051303.1, read as the reverse complement.
TGCCTCTTCGGCAGGTCCAGACTTTTTCCCGGACTCCCTGCTGGCTAGCCGTGGTGCACTAGCCCCTGCAGGCTGTGTTCACGCCGCCAACCCCAGTCCTCTCCCTGCGCTCCGACCGAATCCCGAGCCTCAGCTCCCAGCCCCGCCCACCCCGGCGGGGGAGCAGACAAGCCTCTCGGGCTGGTGAGTGCCGGTCGGCGCCGATCCTCCGTGCGGGGATCTCCCCGCTTTGCCCTCCGCGCCCCTGCGGCTGTGCTCTCCTCCGCGACTCCGAAGCTTTTGCCCTCCGCCACCCGCAGTCTCCGCCCGCGAAGAGGCTTCTCAGTGTGTGGAAACCTTTCCTGCTTCACGTCTCCCTCCCACTGGTGCCGGTCCCGTCCCTATCCTCTGTCTCTGTTTTTAGCGTTTTTTTGTTTGCCCTACCCAGGTAAGTATGGAGTTTCTTGCCTTTTGGGAGGTCTGAGGTCTTCTGCCAGCGTTCAGTAGGCTTTCTGCAGGAGTTGTTCCACGTGTAGATGTATTTCTGGTGTGTCTGTGGGGAGGAAGGTAATCTCGGCGTCTTACTCTTCCGCCATCTTGTCTCTCCCTTCCCACACTTGTTCTTAATTGCCTTCTCATCGCATTAGCTTTTAGTTGTAAATAGTATTACATTTTTTTCAAATGAGTCATGGACCTACCTGTCTAATGGTTTAATGTACTTTCTTCAAATTTTTCCCTGGAATGTGTTGATTTTATGCTGTCATATAGTCTTTAGTTAATTTTGGAGTATAGAATTTGGATTGCTGGATTTCATTCATTCATTTATTTAAGGGAAACATACACGTTAGACACTGTAGTATTAGCAACAAAAACAACAATGAAACAACAACAATAAAAAATACATTTAAAGCAAAGGCCAGATAACATCCATTTAAGAATTAGCAGCTGCTGTTGATCATTAAGGTAGATAGGCTAAAACTAACCAGAAGTTTCCTGTTGTTCCTTTTCTAAGCTCTCCTTTGCAATTATGAGATACCATTCAACTGTGTCCTCAAACATTTATACAAATATATTTTGGATAATTGAATCCTCAATAGATAGGTGCTATATGCTATTGCAAATGAAACATTAAAGTACAAAGAAGGAAACTTAGTTCAAGTTATTTGACAACCAACGTGCAAAAGAGCTCAAGCAACAGAATTATCCAAGCGTGGAGTCTGAAAGCAGTTTGATAAACACCTTCTACCAAGTTGAAGGTAAGAACTGTATAAATTCAATAAAGCAAATTATTTCCACAGGGAAAAAGCACACAGGAAGGGTCCTGAGAATATTTCTGTCATCTGGGTTCCTTATTTTTCCGGACAATTAGCAAAAGATCACCACATGATTTTTCCTTGGTTTACAAGAACTGCCTGGCAGCCAAGATCAGCATCTGGGGTGAACGCCATGTCTCAGTAAGGTGAAAGGAGCAGAGTGTAATCTGAAAACAATATGATCATCAAAGAACATAAGTGTACATATTATAAATTCATTAATATTTGAATCAAAGGAAAACAGGAAAAATGAAGAAGTAAATAATAGGTACTGAATTTATTCAGCAAATAAAAGGATGTTCAGCTCAGCAAAGTTTAATAGTCACTGTTCAGCTCATCCCTGAAACTCCATGTGGTCCAGGCAAAGCTGCACCAGCTGTTGAATTCAAGCTTGCTCTTGTATTATTCAGGCAGTTTTGCAATAAAATATGGAGTTAAAATGAGCTAGCCTTTTCCATTTCCTTTTGCAGCCATTCCCCCAACAATCAAGCTATCAGAAAAACAAAATCAAACCCAACAGTATCTCAATAAGAACATTTTATGAGTTTCCCCTCTGTCATTATTCTCTTTTGGCTGAGCAATCTTTTTTTAACAGAGTATTCATCTTCTTTGCAATGCCTGGATTCGTGGTCTTATGCCATCCACTGTGGTAATAATTTAGCTGGATAAAAGGCATAAAGTCCATTTTGAAAGTCAATTTGTAATTTTTGCATTTTAAACTATTTTTCCTCATCCCCAAAATCCATTTCAAATGAATGAAAAGATTGACTAATAAAATACTAAAGTTTAGAAATCAGAATAAAATATAATTTGATAGCTATGAACATTGTGAAGAGATATTTTTAAAATTTTAAGCTTAGAAACAATAGATAAAATAATACAGAAAATATTGACAGATTTGCATGTATACAAATAGTAACTTTTGCACATAAAAAAACAGAAAAAGAGTTAAACAGTCTCTATTTCATAGAGAGCTCCTGGAGGAAAACCCCATCTCTGTGGGATCATCAGATTTTCTATTGTTGCTCTTATGGTACTATAACGACCTTTTATAATATACTTTTAAAAATCCTCAATGTCAGTCAAAGTAAATGGATAAATCATAAACCAAAATAAATCATAGAAGACTAAATAAAAGAGAAAAGAACATGAAGCCTTAAAACGGTAAATGAAAAAATGCCATGAATAGCCAAATTCTCATGAAAAGAAATCCATGGACTCAATAAACATACTGGAAAAAATGTCAACTTCATTAGTGAACAAAGAAGTGCAAATCAATCAAAAAAATGTACTTTTTCCCTACTGAATTAGAAAATATATAATTATTTTTATACATATTGTATAATTATTATACATATCACCGGATACAAAACAGTGGGCACTATGGTACATTCTAGTGGTTGTACAAATTGCTTCAATATTTTTGTAGCCTATATTGGGTCCAAATGTTGGATCCACTATAGATCAAGAACTATAAATTGTCTAAGTTTCTGCTTTCTGCCAAGATGGCAGACTAGCTTGGTTTGCAGGCTCCTTCCCTCAAAGCAACTCTGGAGTAACTGTGGAAGTTAGAGGGAGGTATGTATTCCAGGAACCAATACCACCAATAATAATAATCAGTGAAGAATCCACTGAGGATCCTTATCTCTACCAATTATTATAATGAGAGTTGCAAAATGTTGATTTCCTCCATCTATCATTTCATTTACATTTATTAACTGCATTCTTTTATAAAGAAGAGCTTTCCTTCTTTCTTTTAAGTGTAACTATGGACTTTTGGGTGTTACAATTATTGTCATCATTATTCTTTTTAATGCTCAATTGTTCTACGTTTAACCAGTGAAAGTCTCTGTAAGTCAGCACCTATGTCCCTTTGACATGATCCAATTAATTTTTGAGCACTTCTTTGGTTTGTGAGACAAGATGTCCCAGGTTCACCTTGAACTTTCCCTACCCTTGACCTGGAATCAGCAATTTTCCAAGATGTGCTATTCCTTTTAGTGGGGAATGGTAGTTAGAAACTCATCTGGGCATAGCTAAGTCTTTAATTATGAAATTTCAGGCATTGCTATCAGTTTTTTGCAAAGGGATTTTTGGAGTAGTCATGCCCTTCTGAAGTTCCAATCACACGGTGTATAGCACTGCATATAACATTGTTCCCCAAAGGCGTGAGGGGGTCTGTGAGCAAGACACCTTCCTGGTGCTTCAGGGAGATAGGTGGAACTGAGAAGGGGTGATTAGAGCAGAATCTACCATCTTAGTTTCAACATCAGCACTCTAAAACAAAAATGACTTTAGGAAAAAATTATGGGATTTATTACCCTCAACTTTTATACTTCATCTGGGTCTTTGAATAGACACAGTCCAAAGCTAAAACTTCTTCCAGATGTCTTCTTTCTTTATTTCTTAACTTAGTCCACCTACAGGATTGGCTCTATTGTAAGGCAAATTACAGAACAGGCTTATTTGTTGAAGGGCCTTATTAGTCTCCAGGCCTCAGACTATAACAGAATAAACTCTTCCCTGGTCTTAACAGGAGAATGTGAAATACCCAGTTATTGACTGTGAACGTGTGTGGTTTGTGTAAACTCTATGTACCAAAAATATCAAAATATCTATCATACTCAATTTAATTTTCCACCTTAAGCTTTCTTGCTCCAGCCATGCTGCATGAACAGTAGGTGACAGGACTCCTCTGATCCTTTCCACAGTTGACTGGTCTAGAGATATTCACTTCACCCAGTCAGATTCCTTCTCTTAATGATCTGAACCAAGAGACCTAGAGGGAGGTTTCAGTCATCAGTGGTCTAATGTGGAGTTGGGCCAATAGCCATGTATAAGATGAGGAAGTAAAGAAAGACGACTGAGAGCCCATGACAAATGGACTAATCTGGAGAAAGAATCAGGGGTGAAAGAGGCCACACCACTGCTAAGAAATAGAGTGCTTCTGACATCCCAGTTCTCTGTGTCATTCCTTGTGCTTGGAGACTGTGAAGTTTCTGTATCATTGAAATTAACTTCTCTCTTTAGTAGAATTAATTTGATTGTTCTTTGCAGCTGACAATCTTGGCTCTGAGACTATACAACAGGGGACCTAAACCCCCGGGCCATGGACCGCCACCGGTCCGAGGCCTGTTAAGAACTGGGCCACACAGCAGGAGGTGAGTGGTGGGCAAGCGAGTGAAGCTTCATCTGCCACTCCCCATTGCTCCCCATCACTCTCATTACCACCTGAGCTATCTCTCAGCCCCCCAGCTGGAAAAATTGTCTTCCACGAAACTTGTCCCTTGTGCCAATAAGGTTGGGGACCGCTGCTATACAATATAATGGTATACATCTTTTTTTGTTATAGGGAACCATTGTGTTTTGGGTTATTTTATTTGCAGTTATCAAATGAATAGGACACTGCCAAATATTTGCATAGGAAACAACTGTGGTATAAAATATTAAATGAACATAACATCTACTTCTTTTGTAAGAGCTATCGATTTTTTGTGAATCTGTGCCTCTATAGCTAAGATTTGGATCAATCTACAAGCAAGCCAACCAGTCAGAACCCAGTGATGTCTTGATCCTATGTAAGCCTCATACATGTGTCTAGTTATGTTATTTATCAGGATTTGGTGGTTCAACTTTAGTGGCACCTATTGTGGAACGAAGCAATACTCATAAGTCAAGAACAGTAAATGTTTATGGCTAGTGAGTCATATTAAAATAAAAACATGCAATAAGATAAAAATATGGAGAGGGTAGACATTTTGAATTAAGTTAGGGAAGGAAAAAAATGGAAAAGAAAGTGACTAGCAGAATGCAGTTTGGTGTATGTTTGATCTTCTCCTGGGTCTGGCTAGCTCCTTAGCTGCCTCTGTCAGCTCCAGACCTGGATGCTGTGATGGTAAGTTCCACTGTGAGATGCTGGACATCGTAGCAGATGCTACTGTTGCCCTCGCCCCCAGCCTCTTCACCATGCTGGTGCACCCATTCCACAGCTGCTTTACCTGTTGGTTGGTAACAGCTCACGGGTGTACCCTTCTCCTCAGAACTGCCTTCTGCCAACAAGAGCCACCTGACCTAGAAATGCTTGGGAGGTTATACCCTCCCCTCAAGTGTGGCCCACCATCAATGTCTGACTGGTATGCAGGTACAACAGCCTAGGACCATTCGCCTCCTATTAAGATAACTTGCTCCAGAGTTCCCTGTGGGATCAGGCTAGAGCTAGATTTTGACTGAATCCACATCTTTACCTGGCTTTTCCCCTGGCCCCCAGCCTGCTATCCTCACTCCTCTACAGGTTTCCCCTGAGGGCATTCTCTCAATGAAACACTTGAACAGTAATCTCCATCTCAGTTCTATTCCTAGTAGATCAAATTTAAGACATCATCTAACATTTAACCTGACTAAGCAAAGATGTTCTGTAACTTTGCTACTGTCTGTAGATTTGCTAGCACATCAATGAAGGGGTAACTAGCTAGGCTGATCATTTCATATTCAATTACAGTTTTCCTCTGTGTGGATATTCCTCTCCATCTCATCATCTATGTTTACCATTCAGCACCAGAGTTGTCTTCAGAATTATCTTCATGTCTTTGTTTAGGAAAATGCCTTAATGAGCTGTTTGAGGGTGGAAAGAGAGACCCTGAGGACGTATATTTAAAAAGGAGGATGAAACAAAAAGACAGACAAATTGATGTGTATAAGAGTGAACAAAGGGACTTCCCTGGTGGTCCAGTGGTAAAGAATCTGCCTTCCAGTGCAGGGGATGCGGGTTTGATCCCTGGTCAGGGAACTAAGATCCCACATGCCGCGGGACAAATAAGTCCACGCGCCACAACTCCTGAGCTCTTGTGCCTCAATGAGAGGGCCTGCGTGCCACAAACTACAGAGCCCATGCGCCCTGGAGCCCCCGTGCTACAACTAGAGAGAAGCCCGAACGCCACAATGAAGAGCCTGCTGCAACGAAAGATCCTGTATGCCTCAACGAAGACCCCGCGTGCCGCAACTAAGACCTGATGCAGCCAAAAAAAAAGGAGTGAACAAAGATTTTATACTGGGGTGAATCTAGAAGGATAGAGGATTTGGGTAGAAGGAAAGAGAAATTTGACAGTAAGACCGGAGAAGGAAGAAAATTCCCAGTATTAGAGTAGCCAAAAGATATTTAAGGCCAAGGGCATCTAATATTCAATAAGTTGTGTTGTTATGAAGTAAACTCCTGATAACTCTAAATATTCAGTATAAATTTAATTTGCCGGAACAACATTGTGGACTGGTAACGCGGGAAATAAAAAGAAGTCAGGGCCGTAAATATGCCAGTCCCAGAGTCACCCCTTTGCTGACATCTACAGTGGGTAGCAGCATCCTTTCAAGGGGCAATAGGTCAGGTGTCCTGGCAGCAGCAAGCAGTAAAGTGAATGATGGCCCACGGGACACCAGCCAAGGCAGAGAGAAGCAGCTGCGGCATGAAATTGACTCAGGCCAGGTAGAAGACAAAGCCTCCTTTCTCCCAAATAAACTAGAAGAAAATGACTTAGAAGCAGGGAGCAAAGGTCTGGAATCTGGATTACATACACACACCCCCCAATAGGTACCTATTATTGTGAACTCACAGTCTTCAATGAAATTCTGACAAAGTAGAACACAAAGCATTTAAATTTGTAACATGGTTACATAACCTTTATTTGGCTTTCTTTCTTTCTCTCTCTCTCTTTTTTTTTTCCCAGCATAGGCAAAATCAGAGCCTATTAGTGCTGTCCTTGGGAAGATTGAGTGCTTTTAGAAAGTGTACCCTGGAATAAACCAAAGACAAGCACAATCTGCTAACTAAAAATGGTTTCCTAAGAGGAAAGGCATGTACCTTTCCTTTCCCCTTCCTTGAAGTCCTACTGATTTTTTCACATCCCATCTCAAATACCCATCTTCCTGACCTATTCCCAATCAGCAATGATTTCTTCCTCCTTTGAGCATTCTGGAACTTACAATTTGAAGAGTTCCTAAGTTAATATTAAATTTTACTATGTTATGTCCAATCAGGACTCATTTTGGGAAATATAAATTAAGACAGAGACATTTAACTGGCAACATTTCAGAAGTTCTATTGGCCATGTGGAGTTCCTCACATAAAGTAAGTCAATCCATGTGCCAGGCTAAGCCTATTTCAGAGAAAGTGTTTCATAATGACTTTATAAGCTCCAAAAATATAAGAACATCAGCCAATACTTGTATAACATATGCCATGTGCAAGTTCTTTGCTCATGTTAATTCATTTAATTTGTGTTATGATCCTATGAGAAGTACTGCTCTTATCCTCATTTTACAGATATCTGAAGAATGGAGATGTTAAATAACTCATCTAGGGAAGTAGCAGAACCAAGATTGAACCCAAGCAGCCTGTCCTTAACGGGTAAGCCATACTACCTGATGTATAATTTTTAAAATCCTGGTTTACAAATCCCATTCTTCTCCACACACAACACCATAACCACTCATATGACAGAGCTGATGAGGGTACACAAAAGGGAACAAGATCAGGAAAACGTATATTCTTTCCCTCTGTCCTGGGAAATCTTGAACTCTATAAATCCTGGAGCTCTTGATATTTTCTGATTTTTAACAAAAAAATTATGCATTCATAAATACTAAAGGATCTAGGCCTTTGCTATATACCTTGTTGCCCCGCATCAACCTTCAAAGGTCTTAAATGTATATCAGATAGGTGCTGGAATGACTCCCAGGTCCAGAAACATGTTTATTAAAGTAATTATTCTGACCTAGATATGACGAAGGACAAAGCAGATGTATGCCCATTCGGTCACTCTCCCTTGAAGGGCTCCTTTAGTGACAGATGGGGAAAGAGCAAATTTTAAATCTGTCTACCCTGAGTTTACCAATTATTCTATTTTAGTATTTTACATCCATCTGTGATGAATAAAATGTATGTTGTATGTTGAATATATAATTGTATGTCTTCTCTTTTCCCTCACTGGATTGAACAACTAAAGGGCAAGTCTTGATCTCTATATCTCCCACATTGCCTTGCCCAGTGCCTCGTACCCTAAAGATTTATTGAAATTGGACTAAGTATGTTAGGTACATGTTGTATCTATCAAGACTTGAGCAGGAAATATGAGGAATCAAAAAGAAGAAGAATCGGGCTTCCCTGGTGGCGCAGTGGTTGAGAGTCCGCGTGCCGATGCAGGGGACGCGGGTTCGTGCCCCAGGCCGGGAAGATCCCACATGCTGCGGAACAGCTGGGCCCGTGAGCCATGGCCGCTGAGCCTGTGTGTCCGGAGCCTGTGCTCCGCAACGGGAGAGGCCACAACAGTGAGCGGCCCGTGTACCGCAAAAAAAAAAAAAAAAAAAAAAATCATGCTTACAAAATCTTCAATCTTTGCTTTATTTTTTGTCTTTATTTCATTTACTTTTTTTAAAAATTATTTTTTTAAAACCTTTTAATTTATATTGGGGTATAGCCAATTAACAATGTTGTGATAGTTTCTATTTCATTTGCTTTTTTTCTTTTTTTGCAGTTTGCTGGCCTCTCACTGTTGTGGCCTCTCCCATTGCGGAGCACAGGCTCCAGACGCGCAGGCTCAGCGGCCATGGCTCACGGGCCCAGCCTTTCCGCGGCATGTGGGATCTTCCTGGACTGGGGCACGAACCCGCGTCCCCTGAATCGGCAGGCGGACTCCCAACCACAGCGCCACCAGGGAAGCCCCATTTGCTTTTTAACTCCAATTTTTTCACACCTCTGGATGAGGTTCCCAAATGAAAATTTAATACCTTAAAGATTAACCAGTTGTAAGAGGACATAAAGAATGTATCTTAATGCCTACAAGTGTTTAATAGATGTATTCTTGAGACAGGCATAAACTACATTACCAAGTTGATTTTAAGTTCATTTAAGGAAACTTTGAGACACTTACTATAGTCTTCCCTCGGCATCTGCGGGAGATAGTTTCCAGGTCCCCCACGGATACCAAAATCTGTGGATGCTCAAATCCCTTACATAAAATGGCACAACACAGTTGGCCCTCAATATCTGTGGGGTCTGCATCTGCAGATTCAAGGGGGCAGACTGTGTATGAGCCCTTTGTCAAAAATTACTTTGTTTTCAGTCTCTGTTCAATAGTACATATGCCTTATTCATTCTACCCCAATATCATATTCACTCTAAAAATACCTTCATATTTAATTTATGGCTTATTGTGACATGAAGATAATTTCCTTATTTTCTAGTCTTGCATTTTGTTAAGGTTTTTCCCTCTTAAGTGAATTACTCAGTCTCTGCTTCTATTATCTCATTTGGATCCTAAATTTATTTTCTCCCCAGAAACAGCCATATACGCTAGGTCTGTATTCTTTGTTCAACAAATTTGTAAGAAGAATTTTGTGTTCCAACGTTGATTTTCCAAAGAACCAATTCAGTTCCATTTCTGCATACCATCCTTCCCCATCGTTACAAAAATTTTTCTGAAAGCATTCTTTCTACTAAGTGATTTGGTATGGTGGCTATTTTGAGCATATGAGCAAGCACAATTATTTCTAAATCCGATCACATTGTTTAAGTTACAATAGAAAATTCCATTCAGTACCATAAGCCTATATTAGAGTATATGTTGTTGTCCTCATCACAGAACGAGGTGCTGAATATCAGACACAGCACCTCAGCTCAACGCCTCAGTTCAAGGAATGTGTGGTGTTTGGAGTGACACATACATGAAATAAGTAAAATATGAAATGAATGGAGTTTGAGAGCCAAAATGAGTGATGCAGTCAAGCATCCAAAAAATGAAGAGAGCAATGTGGGTTGAGATAGTTGATACAAAGTTTCATGTGGTTGTTGAGATCAGAGAGCCTTGGAAAAAAGAGGGATTGAGCAGGAGGTAGGCAGGGAGGGACAGTTCGTGGCAGAAGTGACATGTGATATCTGGGAGACATATATAGCACCAACTTGCCTGCATCGTGTTGGAGTAGGGAGAGCTAGAATCAAAACGACCAGTCAGGGAGAGCTTGCCTTCCACGTTGAGGAATATGACATTGGATGATTTTAATTGTAAGGATGTCTTACTACAGATGCTCCAGGGACAAAAAAAGTCTCAACTTATGCAAAGTAGACCTTGGAAAAAATGTTGCATACCATGCACCAACAAAGTTTAGTGATGAGAAAGAATTCTGTGTGGAGTGGAACTACACATTGGTTTGAAGTAGGAATGATTATCTCAAAGTGAGCACAAGGCTTGCAAGCCCCAGCTGAGAGCTGAAAATCTGTGGATTTTCACAGTGTCAGTGCAGGTTGTTTCAGGGTTATTTTTATCATTCAACCTCCCCTTCATCTTCCCACCCCACTTTCTTCCTTTTCTCTTTTGCATTCTGATCATGCCTGGAAGGGTTCTAGAAATGCTACCACTGTATTTGGAGAGCCACTCGCACCAGATTTGTGACTAGCTATGCATGCTTCATTAGATTTCATGTTTATGCCAAAATGGTCAAGCTGCAGGTGCTGATATGAAAGCAATATAAATGTATCTTAAAGTATTTCCAACTAGTGCAAAATTTGAGGTAAGACAATGTAGAGTCAAAATAAGCATCATGAGAATGGGGATTTTCTGGTTTTTTTAGTCAGTAGGCTGAAACAGATCAATTCACTGAACAGCAATTTATCAAAAGATCAGTTTTCTAAAAAAACAATTTGCTGAGCACCAGTTTGCCAAACTGTGATTAATGGACTAGTAATTAGCTGATTGAGTAATTCATCAAAAGACCTATTTGCTGAATTAGCAATACACTAAAAACTTTGTTCTATTAACTATTACAGCAGAATGGCATATTTGCTCATTCCATCCACAAAAGTGCCCCCAAAATGTGGCTATTTTACTTTGCAACAAAAATCCAATCTTCCTTGTGAACACCCTCTCCCCGCCCCACCTTTTTACCCTACTGAGCAGTATAGGCCAGGGGATCACAAATTAAGGATTTATCATTATATTCTGATTTCGTTTCCTTTTAGTTTATGCCTTTTCAGTAAATGTTTATTCTTTCACAATTCTTCACCCTCCTCCTTCTCCCTGACAAAGATGGCTTCTGGGGTCATGGCCTTTCTGTGTTCTTGTGGCAATAGCAGGGGGAGGGGAGAGGGCTCTGATCTGTGAGTGGATCCTTGTCTTTCTGTGGAAAGAATGTTCCTTGTCCATCTTGTCCCTGCTCTCTCTGCTGGCTCCCATTGCTGAAGTTTCTGGAGAACTTGTGGTCTGGTTTCTCTTGGAGTAGTTTAGCTGGTCAGCTGTTACTGATGCTGCATGGTTTGCCTAAGACCTGGCCGTGAACTCCCATTTGGTTCTTGACCTGGGTCATGGTCCTGGAGACATGGTTCTCAGTCGGATGACCCGGAGAAGTTGACCAGCCAGCAGCATCAACTCCTGTGTGCTCTACCACAAGCCACAGGGGAGCAGCTAGCAAATTCTCATGCCACCAGGAGCTGAGAAAGTTTAGGCAGCCCCTCAACACCATGTCATCCCATAACCCTTCCCAGTTTACTCTAAAGCAGCTGCTTTGAGTTGCTAAGAGGGCTGTGCACATAGTTTGGCCCCCTGCATTCTGCCATGCAGGGGTCCTTAGATACCTCTGTGAAGTCTGCAGCTTTCTTCCCAGCCTATCTTCTGTGATATCAGCCTAGAAGTCAATCAGCAAACACCTCAAGTCTTGCTTTTTCTACTTCTGCTCTCTTCCCTTATCCATTATCTCCTGGGGGCTGAAAGAGGCCAGATTACTACTTCTTCCTGGCATGTTGGAACTTCTCTTCCCTCATACCCTTTCTCCTGAGAGGGCTTTCTCCCTCTCCTCCTCCTTTTGTAGGAGCTATAAGGAGGCAGAATGGCTCCCTGCCTGACAGCTTAATTTACTTGGGAGAAGAGAGGAAAAAAATACATTTTCAGCTGATATTTTAAAAATTTCATTTTCATTACATTGCTTCCCTAATCTTCCTCTTCACCACAGTTGGAGCTGGGGCTGTCAGCCTGCCGCGGGGAGCAAACAGGAATTACAGTTAGACTTCAGGAGGTTGCATGGGGTGTGGGTGGCCAACATGGGGTCAAGTCAGCAGAGAGGAACATGTGGCCCGAGCCAGGCTGAGGAGGAACCCACACAAATTCATCAGCCATGGACTTCATGGGTCCATGCCACCAGTGCAATGGGAAGGAGCACATTGCTGAGAAAGTCCCAGGTCCCCACAAGGACTTAAGTCCAAATGCCATCTTGGTGATGAGCCTGGGGAGGGGCATCTGAGAAACAGAATTTCCCTAAAAGGGCTATTGATACCGAAAAGAAATTGTTGAGGTGGAAGAGATTAAGATATCTCAGGGTGGGTGAAAATTAGAAAAATTAAAAAGCTACATTTACTTTTCATATCAGAATTTTAGTTTGAGTAAATGTGTGGAGCTACTTGAAAAGTTTATAGCAATTCACTTTTCACAGAAGCTACCTAACGTTCAGTGTCCTTTTTGGACTAACATTTTCTTGGATATTTTTACTATCGGGTATTGCACAGGTCACAAATATGAAGGGGTTTTTTTTTTTTTTAATGATAGGGTTGGTTTCTTTCTTTTTTTTTTTTCCTCTGAGCAATTTTGTTTAATATTACAGAGAAACTTCTGTATGGTAAGCAAGACAGGAATTTCCAACAACGAAACAAGGTCTTTAGAACTTGCCAGTAAAACAAAGGAAGCATTTCCAATGATAAGATGTAAGAACCCATGGATAAAATCTAACAGAGCACAGGCTGGAAAATGGGATCAGGAAATTTTATAATCCACCATCACTGTGAGTTTGCTCTGGGATGGCGCAAGCATGGCCTGTGAAAGGGGCTTAGAGGTATGATAGCTCCTGTCTGAAGAACGGGTCCTTTGGGCATGGGACTCATGTTACCTAAGTGCCCCAAAGCCAACTGTTTTTTCAACTTCTTGCCCATATAATCATGACTAGAGGTTTCAAGGAGAAGACAAGAGCAAGTACTATTTAGCTTTGACTTTGGAGCAGATGTAACACCAGCTCTTCATCCTCGGCTAAAGACAGGCCTGTATCCAAAAGCTCTGAGGTTTCCCACTTGGTCTTCTTTCTGTCATGGCTTGTGGGTCTCACGTCTTCCACTTCACTGTTGTTCCTTTTCCGCATTGCCTGCTTCTTCTTGGTATCACTGGTGGTCCAGTGGTTAAGACTTCACCTTCCAATGCAGGGGCTGTGGATTCGATCCCTGGTCATGGAGCTAAGATCCCACATGCCTCACAACCAAGAATCCTAATTTTATTTTCCATATCTTCATTATCTGATGCTTCAGAGCTTCTGTACTTATCTGGATCTAGAAGTGTGCTTGGATCAAATCCATCATTATCATCATTACTCCAATCCAGAAAGGCTTCTTCTTCATCTTTAGCCTTTGCTTATTTCTTACTGGCTTCTCTTCTGGCTTCCCTTTCTTTCAGTCTTTTCTCCCGATGCTTTGCCTTAATTTTCTTCCTATATTCTTCTTTGTCAAATTTGTCCTCTTCTTGAAGCCTTTCCTTTGCTTTATCTAAGTTGATAGCACCAGCATCGTCCTCTTCCTCAGTATCCTTGAAGACAGACTTCTGCACCTGTGGCCACTGCTGAACCAACTCTCCTTCATCAGTAAATGTTATTTTTCTTATTTACTTTAAAATTTCTCTTCATTACTTTTTTTTGCCTCTGCATCCTTGGTCACTTTTTTCTCCACACTGGATTTAGAAGGTTCTTTCTTCTGCTAGTGTTGGAGGGTCTCCTGCAGAGGCAGGGGGTGGCTGTGGCTCACCGTGGGGACAAGGACACTGGCAGCAGAAATTCTGGGAAGTACTCCTTGGCATGAGCCCTCCCAGAGTCCGACATTAGCCCCAACAAAGAGCCCCAGGGTTGGTTTCTTTGGTTCAAAGTATTTTCCACCAGTCTCCTGGATTTCCAAATCTACTTAATTGAGTTTCTTTCTGGAGTAGGACAGAATGAGGCAGCAGTGTAGTGGTGTACAGGGAATTGTGTCTGGGGATGTTTTCCCACATTTATGTGTGCCCTCTGTATGAGCACGTTCACACACACATGCACGTGCACGCACACACACTCATCCTCACACACACGCACACAGGCGCGCTCGTGCACAAACGCACGCGCGTGTACACACACACGCGTGCACGCACATACACACACACCCTTTCTATTTCAACTCCTGATAAACTTGACTTTGCTTTTATTTTACCAGGGGTGTGTTAATCTTCACATATCCAAGATAAAGAGTAAGGAAAGACTGACCATTTGTGTATCACACATTCAACACTGCTGGATTGTTGAAGTATCTGAAAGGGGAAAGAATTTGGTTATGCCTTTTACAATGTGTGAGAGTAGAGCCAAGTAGAGGAAGGTCCTTTTCTTCCACTCACAGTATTTTTCAGTTCTTGTGCTTTGCTGCCCCCTCTCAATAAGCAGCCACTGAATAGAATATTAAAACTTCAAGGAAGTCTGAACCAAGCTGAGACTAGGAGTGACCAGAGTGGAAAATGATGCCAAAATGGGCTGAGCCATTGAGTCTAGAATCAACAAGAGTGAAGACGGGAATAAAGACACAGACCTACTAGAGAATGGACTTGAGGATATGGGGAGGGGGAGGGGTAAGCAGTGATAAAGTGAGAGAGTGGCATGGACATATGTACACTACCAAACGTAAAATAGATAGCTAGTGGGAAGCAGCCGCATAGCACAGGGAGATCAGCTCGGTGCTTTTTTTTTAACATCTTTATTGGAGTATAATTGCTTTACAATGGTGTTAGTTTCTGCTGTACAACAAAGTGAATCAATTATACATATACATATGTTCCCATATCTCCTCCCTCTTG
>RJWK010051302.1:0-15995 GCA_004363435.1 Platanista minor | reverse complement strand
TCATGCTTATCCTCCACCATCCTCTACTTAATTTATATCTTAGCATCTATATTTTTTTCTTATGCTTATTCATATTTATCACCCTTTACAAAGTTTTAAGATCCTTGCAAACGTGTGTGTTATTTCACTAGGGCTGCCATAACAAAATAACATAGACTAGGTGGCTTAAATCATAAAAATGTATTTCCTCACAATTCTGGAGGCTAGAAGTTCAAAATTAAGGTGTTGGCAGGTTGGTTTCTTCTGAGGCCTTTCTCTTTGGCTTGCAGATGGCTTCCTCTTACTGTGTCCTCGTAAGGTCATCTCTTTGTGTTGTCCGTGTCCTAATCTCCTGTTCTTATAAGGACATAAGTCATATTGGATTAAGACCACCCTAAGAACCCCATTTAAACTTAATCACCTCTTTACAGGCCCTATCTGCAAGTACAATCACACTCAGAGGTCCTGGCGGTTAGGGCTTCAAAATATGACTTTTGGAGAGACACAATTCAACCCATAATAAGAGGGAAACTTGTCTTATTTCTCTTTGGACTTTGGATGACTAATATAAATGTACACAAGTTATGTTGTAAAATTAATCCAGGCTTTGTAACATATCAAAATAGCCCCACTTACGCTATAACTACTTTATAAACTGTATCAAAAGAACTTCCCTTGAAACTTCCTAGACAAGAGTGCTACACTAGTCAGGGTTCTCCGTTGCCAATTCTGGTTACCATAAGCATAAAAGGAATGTATTAGAAGGGTACATACAGGTTGCTCACAAAGCTGATGGGAAAGCCAGAGGTACGGGCTTGGAAAATTGACAGGAATCAACCAATGTGAGACAGAGCACAGGTAAATATTTCACTTGATGGGTCTGGTTATGATGTTGCTTACTCATTGGCACTGAAAACTGTCATTGATAGCACCACCATCCCCACTCCCAGCTCCAGACCCTGGAATCAGCTACCACTGGTCACACCAGAGTCACAAATTGTCCCTCCCTTCTCTGTGTGTTCACTTCAGGTTAAAAGTCCTGGGCATTGGAGCATCCAAGCATATGTCTTATGCTCCAGTCATCAGGAATTCATGGGAGTACGTGTCTGGTGTTTTTGGTGGGAGATGGGAGCTTGGCTGCTATCAAAATAAACCAGTGGAAGACTGCCCAAATGTAAGAAGAGAGTCAAAATGCTGGTCCGCCAAGAAATGTCCACCTCAGATCTTAGCCTCTTGATACAAATGACATATAATTAACTTTGATGGTTCTTCTATGTTATTATACTGATATACAGACTCATCTTTCTTTTCATAAAGTAACTTGAAAACCTTAATTTTTATTATAAAATATTCAACTGGAAAATGAACCATTTCTGTAAAAAGTAAAGAAAAATTACTGTTAATCTCACAGACATCAGATCCAACTTAGGTCACTGTTTTGGTTAATTTTTTGTGTCAAGTTGGCTGGGTTAAACATTATTCTGGGTGTTTCTGTGTGATGGTTAATTTAATGTGTCAACTTAATTGGGCCACAGGGTGCCTAGATATTGGGTTAAATATCATTCTGAATGTTTCTGTGAGGGTGTGTCTAGGTGGGATTAACATTTGAATCTGTAGGTTGACTAAGGCAGGTTGACTATTCAGTTGAAGGCCTGAATAGAACATAAGACTGACCTCCTCCTGAGCAAGAAGGAATTCTGCCAGTGGATGGCCTTCAGACTTGAACTACAATATTGAACCTTCCTGGGTCTCCAGCCTGCTGACCCACCCTGCAGATTTTGGATGTACTAGCCTCCATATTTACAGGAGCTAATTCCTTAAAATAAATCTCTTTCTATAGCTACACACACCTTATTTGTTCTGTTTCTCTGCAGAACCCTGACTAATACAATCATATTAGAATACAATAGAATGAGTACTATGTCCCTAAGAGTAAACTGTGTGCTGCATAACTGAAATCTGGTGCACAACAGCTCTCCTATAGTAAAGCTTTCTTTAAGCTATTAGGAAACTGTAGAATTATAGAAAAAAATAACTGAATGGATAATTTAACTTATATATTTTGCTGAGTTTCCCTCTACACTGTATTTCCAAATACAGACATTTTATTGTGCTTTGCAGATACTGCGTTATTTACGAATGGAAGGTTTGTGGCAACCCTGCATGGAGCACGTCTATTGGCATCATTTTTTCCAAACAGCATGTGCTCACTTCGTGTCTCTTTGTTACATTTTGTTACTTCTTACAATATTTCACACTTGTTCGTTATTATAATTTTTATTATTATGGTCTGTGGTTGGTGATCTTTGTTATTACTACTGTGGCTTGCAGAAGGCTCAGATGGTGGTCAACATTTTTTAGCAATAAAGTATTTTTAAATTAAGGTATTTACATTGTTTCTTTAGACATAATCCTATTGCCCATTTAACAGACTACAGTATAGCATAAACATAACTTTTGTATGTACTGGGAAACCAACAAAATTCGTGAGACTCGCTTTGGCATGGTGGTCTGGAACCAAACCTGCAATGTCTCCGTGGTATCCCTGTACTTTAAAACTACTTATAACAGCCAATAAAGAGTTTTGCTACTCCCAATGGAAAATTATTCAGTATATTCATAACAAAGATTTACCAGGATTTAGCTTAACTCATTTTATTCTATTAAACAAAACTTTTCCATTAAATTACTTCCCTTATTACTCACTTCTTTCCATTATATTACTTATGTATACTCATTTACGAGGTAGAGTTGAAGCAGTCTTAATGATTCAACTTACTTTTATTTCTTCATATAATTATCATTCTACTAAAGGTTTAGGATAATAACAAACACCTAAAATTGTAGATTCCCTAAAAGTTAATCTGCAAATTCAACTTTGGTGTCATAAAATTATATTTTAAATCATTTAGAAAATAACCTTGTGCAGTTTTCTGATTATAAAAGTGCTTGTCCTAAGTATAATACTTAATTGGTGCCTAGCAAAATGCTAATGAATTTTTCTTTCCTTCCTTCTCCCATCCTCCTCCCTCCTTCCTTTCCTTTTCTGTTTCTTTCAGGACTATCTATACTTTCAATACTACTTTGCTAACAACATAGATATGATCCCAGAATCCTTTCTATAATGTGAATTTTTGACGATTTTATGAATTTTGATCCCTAAAAATTTGGAATGTATTCTACTGGGAAAAAATGTAGTAAAATGATTCTACTTTTCAAATCAAAGAATGTTTGATGACAACCGTATCATTTTCTGATTAATGTTCATAGGTGAAATGTTAGACAAAAGAACTGTGCAGTTGATAATAGTGGGAACATAAAGGCACTGGCGTGTACAGTGGTCCCTTCTTGGCAGTGCAGTCACTTTCTTCTCACACTGTTCCTTATGATCTCTGAAACAGGTGTTCTCATGCTTCAGTGTGCATAAAAATCCCCTGGGGGACTTACTGAAAATGCCAGTTCTTTGGCCCACTGCCTAAATTTCTGAATCAGAAAGTCTGGAATAAGACCAGGGAATCGAGATTTCAGCAAACTCCTCAAAAATGATTCGGATATAGGTGACCCAAGACCCACACATTGGGAAACATCACCAATACTTGGTATCTAAATATTTTCCTGCAGGTCATTGCAATCCACTGAGACTTTTGGCCCAATTTTTCTTATTGACCAACTCATTTAGTTAACTGGGTAAGTTAGTGGGGCCAACATCTGCCTGTTGCCACCATTGTGAAACTGACTAGGTTACTTGCAAGCAACATTTAATGCATAAAATTTTATGTAGAATTTTGAGTTTTAGTTTATAGGAAAATAAAAACTATAAATAGGCCAAAATTTTTAAAAATCATCTATCATCCATTTCTTTCCAGCTTGAAATATCCCTTGGTAACATTCTATTGTATATACTTCCCCTACTTTTTACTTTTTATTTATTTTAATGTATTTTATTTATTTATTTGGTTGCGCTGGGTCTTAGTTGCGGCAGGCAGGCTCCTTAGTTGCAGCATGCATGTGGGATCTAGTTCCCTGATCAGGGATCGAACCCGGGCCCCCTGCATTGAGAGCTCGGAGTCTTAACCAGTGTGCCACCAGGGAAGCCCCATTCCCTATTTTTTAAATGCATATGTATCTATGTAAGCAGGTAAGAAAATACATTATAAGATGAAAAGAGAGACTCAGTGTTTATATACTGCTTTATAAATACATACAGTTTTAAAATTTCTATATAAATTCAAAACCATTTCATGAATAACATAAGATTTGTTTAACTGAACCTCTACTAGATTAAATAAAAATCTTTAGCTCTTATAAAACAGTGTTTTCTTTAAATCTTTGATAATAGATTTTTATGTTTTTGTCCAATATTTACCTTAAAAAGCTTTTGATATATAGTTATCTATGTTTAGGTTCATTCAAATTATATCATAAAACTGTGCCTTTATGAAGCATAGGAGAAAATTGTAGCTATGTTGTAGCTTTTGTCTGTCTACCGCTTTTTCCTTCTCTCTTCTGGTTCTTTAGGTGAACTGCACCTGTAACATCCTATTCTGCCCCCACCCTGCCATCTTGGATCATGATCCTGGAAGGGTTGTTAATCACCTTGCCTCCCTTCTCACATCCCAGGCATGTGCTTGTGATCCAAATTGGACCAGAGTATTCCCCCAGACATTGCTGATAAAGCAAATTAAGAGACATTTTATCTGCTCTTGGCTGTCTTCCCTGGCCTTAAGGAGAAGGCTGTTTGTACAAAGAGCAACTGACAGAAATATAGAGGGAAGTAGAATGGGAATATAGAGGGAAGTAGGTCACTTTTTCTGCCATCACAGAGTCAGCTCCATCCTAAGGCTGGCATCACCTTGGGCAATGGGCTTCCTTTTTCTCATCCAGTAGGAGATAGAAAGGCACAGTGGAGTATAAATCCTTCTCACCAGTCTCCTTGGCTAGCCTTGGTTACAGGCCCACCCTGAACTGGTAACGGACCTTGGGAAAGACTGCGCTTATTGGTTTAGAGCCTAGAGTTTCTCATCCTGAGCTAAGAATGGGTCAAATGTAGAGATATTGACTCCTTTAGGCCTTAAAACTGTCATTTATTCCTGTCCAGAAGCCACTGTCACATCTGGTTAGTCACCTCCAGCCAGAGTGGCCTGTTCCCTTCACCCCATGGTTCCAAAAAACAATATCATTTTCTGTATTTGTCACATCATGAAAAAGGTGAAACAATCTGATAAATTTGTCTATTTCCATATTATATACAGTACGCCTGTATGTGGATATCCATCATGTACTTCCACAATTTGGTATCTTTAATAGAGTATTTGTATATTTCATTGTTTAAGAATAGTTAATGCTTGGAAAGCACTCACCCATGTCAAGCAATACTGTATTAATTCATTTAATCTTCACAATAGGTCCATGAGGAGGTACCATTTTTACACTCATTTAACATATGAGAAAATTGAGAAGTAGAGAGGTTAAGTAATTTGTCCAAGGAAACACAGCTAATAAGCACTGGAGCTTGTGATTGAACCCAGGTAATTTAATTCCTGAATCCTTCCTCTTACAGTTTGCTTGGGGGTGCTCTGGAAGAGCTAGTGGTCTAATCCAGTAAGTATTCAACTTTTGTCAATGACCCACTGTAAAAAAAATAAAATTTTTATTATGACCCAGTGCACACACACTGAAAACAAAAAATCTTAAAGCAATACTCACTTTTACCAGGAAGACAAGCATTGGGCTATTTCTATTCCATGTTCCATTCTTGAGAAAACTAGTTGTAACTCCCCAAATTAATTCTAGTCCCAATAATGGGTCGTGATCCACAGCTTTATAAACCCTGGTAATATAATGAGATTGATTACAGTGATGATTAGATGCTCAGTAATCATTTTTGAGCCAGGGCTCTAGTTCTTCAGGAAAAGCAGGGGGTAAAGGGATAACTGTAGTTACAGTGCAAATTAATCTCAGGGTTACGAGAGCCCTGAGGGGTTTTGGGTTGTGAGTGAGTAGCTGGAGATGCAGATCTGGGAGCCAGCAGCAGATAGTTGAAAATCAATCAAAGCCACGAGGCTGAGATCACTGGGGAAGAGTGTGCAAAGTGAGAAGAGGCGAGGCCTGGGACAGCACCGTGAAGAGCACCACTATTTGTAAGACAAGGCTAAGAAGCTCCTGCAGCAGCGGCAGGAGAAGCAAGAGGCCAGCTGCTCCCCACCACTCAGCTTCCCTTCATAGGGTAGAGATGTCACGGGAGGCTGCTGCCCGGCTGGGACTGCATCCTCTAGTTCTTCCTGCATCCAGATGTGGCCACATGACTAGTTCTCACCAATGGAATGAGGAGGAGATTTATGTCACTTCCCCAAAGTGCTTTTAAAAAGAATCTGTGCCTTCCCTGCTCCCTTACTCCTGTCTGAATGGGAAAGCTTCTTCAGCCTTAGGGGTTGGCAGAGTCATAAGATGGAAGGAGCTTAGGTCTCTGAGCTCCTCTATAGAGAAAGGTGTGGCCAGTGTAGAATATCTGCGCTGGACTGTTAACCTGGATATGAGAGAACCAGCCACTGAAAATTTGGGGTTTATTTGTTTAAGCATTTGTCTAGTGTTACTACAACTGGTACCTAATTAGCCTTCTTACATAAGCCCTCAACCTTCTCACCTTAAATTCCATCTTCTGCTATATTCCTTCCAGGTCTCATTCTCCTGTAATCTCTGGAAGAGGCTGCTCTTTCTCCCACAGTCCAGAAACTACGGGGCTTAAACTCCTCATTGCACGTTTCAGACCACCTCACCTTTGAAATCAGTGCTGTCCAACTTTTCCTAGCCAGTGTTCAGTAAACAGGGTTAGTATTGTCATTGTTATACAGTCTGCATGTGCTTAGGGAGAGGATTTAAAGATAAAAGAGAATATCACCCCCGGGTCAGTGTCTATGGCAACCATAAGAAATGTATGAAGTTATGCACATCAAATTCTCTGATTACCAAGAGGAAAACACCCATTTCCTCCCAGTCTGCCACCTCTTATTTGTCTCACTCCTTCTCTCCCTACCCACCGGTTGCCTCAGCTCTACCATTGCTACAGAGGGTGTGGGCAGCAGAGGGAGATGCAGCATAAGACATCAGTGTTGAAAATCCTGCCAGGAAGGACCAAAGACCCAATGAGATCCTGTAGCCGACTTTCTAATGCTTACATAACCAAGGTATAAGGCTCCAGTTTGCTTAAACCTCTCCATGATATGATAATTTACTGATGATTCAGTTTAGAGCTTTGAAAAAAAAAAAAAAAGAAACTCTTGTATTTCTGAAAATAGTCCTAAAATTCAGTGGTCTTCTTGCATAGCTCGACTATTACCCTGTAACTGGTGATTTAAGGTAAGCACATTTTTGCAGTCTATCTAAAAGAACTTACTTTTCCATAAAAGCCGTCTGTTTCTTTGCCACTTATTAGATTTATAGCTGGTTCTTTCAACGCTGACTTTCACCTTGACCTGCAGACAATAGCAGAATATGAATTCCGGGGGAAGGCCGTAAGCACTGTCTTTCTCAGACAAAGATTGAGAATCCTACCAAGAAGAACTAAGAAATGTTGCCAATCTTAATGCATATGATTAAAGTCACTCCCCCACGACCCTTCTTTTCCTTTTGATTTATTTCTCTAGGTTTACTGCACTTGCCTCTGGCAGTTATTGAATCTTGTGCCACTCAAATCCTCCGTCAGATTGCAAAAATGTGATCGTAAGATAGTGCTTTTGTGCTGTGGTGAAAACCGTCTTCACGTAGACACTCTGGGGCCCATGATGCAGCAACGGATAAAATGGATGCCAATAAAGAACCAGCAGAGCGCAGCCTTCCTGAGCAGCAGAACCCTTGTGGGAAATGGCAGTGTAAACAGCTGGCCTTTTTTGAGAACAATTATTCCTTCAAGGCCCTGCGCAGGCATTCCAACAAGTGGCTCCCAGGCAGGCTTGGCATAGCTTAGGATCAGTGATAGCCAGGATTATTTTATTTCTGAGTGACTAAGAGAAGTAGTACTTGGGTGTCCCTCTTAATGTGAGTTTTATTTTTTAAGAACAAAATAGCAACAAATATAAATAACTGTTAACAGCGAAGATCATAGTTCTTTCTAAAATGAGGCTCGTATTTATTTATTTTTCTTCTTGTAGGTGTTTTTATGTTGAAGTAGAGTTGATGTACAATATTATATAAGTTACAGGTGTACAATATAGTGATTCACAATTTTTAAAGATTATACTCCACTTATAGTTATTACAAAATATTGGCTATATTCCTTGTGCTGTACAATACATGAGGATCACATTTAGGATGTCCCAGATTGGGACACATTGTCTGACAAGATGTCAGAATATCAGAAGATGGAAGTGTCTTAATTAAATAGTCCCTAAATAATTTAATTTCATGGGTAAGATTTTTTTAAGGGCTAAAAGAAAGCACAGTCTCTAAGAGAAATAGTCCTACCACCCGCATAATCATCATACTGTTTGTATTTTATAGTCAGAGATGCTGCACCCCGGCCAGGGATTTTTAAAGTGTGGTTCCTGGCACAGCTGCATCAGAATCACCCGTGTTGATGATTTAAAATAGAGTCCCAGGCCCCAAGACTCTGGAGGTGAGACTGGGGATCTGAATTTGTAAGCAGTTGACCTGATTCGTCTGCTCACCAGTGTCTGGGAAGCCCTGCCCTCTGCTCTTTCAGTAGAGGTAACAATAGTTTTAAGAGCCCTGCACTTCAGCTCTCCACTGGAGAGACTCTCCTTCCTCCCAGCTGAGGTCGTCCTCAGCCTGCTACTTCTAACTGCTGGCTTCCCGCCTGCCTGCTGCCTGCCAGAGAGAGGGGCTGTGGGCTCCTGTGGGCTCCACCCCGTCTCCCTCCAAGCCCAGGATTTGGTCCTTCATCTACACTTTACGAGGACACCCTCTTTTTCTTAAAAGGGGGCAACCATTTCAAATCTCACCTTAAACAAAGCAAACAATCACCACCACTAAGCTATACAAAAGCAGGTTTTTAGCAGGCTTTCGAGCCACTGATTCAGACCAAAAAAAGGGAGGTCAGTGGCAGCTGGGTCCTATGCCAGTGGGGCTTTCTTATCCTTTCATGCTTAGAGAGAAATACCATCAAGCTAACATGTCAATTTACTTCTTTTTCAAATTAAAAGAATGAGAGCTATATTTTATTAAGCAGAGTAAAGTACCTTTCTTCTTGGAGTTTTATTTTTGTAGCATTTACAGAAATCTATTAAAAACTTCCTACTCAGTAGTAAGGTTTAGCAATTGTTTATCATCATGGATGAAATAACTTTGTCATAAATTTACAACCCAGAAACCCGATCTGATTTCAGCTCCAGAAAATAATTAAGGGCACTGGATTTTGAATCTTGCCCATGTCTTACGTGGTTCACAACAAACAGACCACAACCTAGGAATTAGGATTCCTGGACCAGCTTCCACTTACTACTCACCTCTTGATATTTATAGAACCGGTCGTCACTTTCCATATATTTCAGCTCCACTCTTCCAGTCTTTAGAAGAAAACAGAAAACAGCAATGACAGTGATAGAATCTCATCTCCTCCAGAGAATTAGTGAGGAAAGAAGAGAGGGAAGAAAGCAAATGAAATGTTAGAATTGGGGATACGTATGAAGAGCCAAATAGGAGACGCGATAGCAGCTGGCAAGAGGGGAAAAGGTGGGGTAGAGAACAAATTCATTATTAGAGAACCTGTAAGGTGAACAGCATGCAACCTTTTAAGAAATAAATGTTTTGTCAGTGGTTGTGATAGTGGAAAAGACAAGGATATTGGCAGATTACAAAAAGGGACATGCCAAGACTGTGAATAAATTTTAATCAAAATAGAAATGGATCACCTCCCATCGTCATATCAGAGGCCACAAAGCTACAGGAAGTAGATGCTTCACTAGAAGAATATTCTTCACAGCCTCTTTCAGAGGTGACATACACCTACGTCATTCTACATTACATTTTAGACACAAAAATAAGTTAGAATGGAATCGTTTTTCACACTCACAACCTGACACCCTTAGAAACCTGAATCTTATTCCAACTTAGAGCAGAAAGCAAAGTTGGAAAATGAGAGCATAAGAAAAGAGCATGAGGAAAGAAGACCAAATAGAGTCCACATAAGGACATAGAGACTTCTGGTCTGTATATGTCAACACAGTTTAGTCCCTAGTCTATGTTAATCACCATCTATAAGTGGAGACCCCAGTCTGCATGACTTGGTGGTAAAAATTCTTTTCTCTGGCAGCAGTTTTCATGGGGCTTTTTTTGTTAGGAGTTTCATCTCTTTTCCTTCCTGTTATAGAGTGACATGGAAGCCTGCTAGCAGAACACATCCATCCACATGATTCTGACAAAGTAGCCTGCATTTCTTAGTTTATACCACCTTCCTTTACGAGACTTATTTTTCATTGCGTTCTGAAGACATAAGAACCTTGGTGATTTGATGATGGATCGGCAAAGATCCTAACAGGGTGGCAGGCAGTCTGCCAGGGAGCTTGCAATTCCATCTCCATCAGCCACAAGGTGGTTCAAACAAAACACTTGACCACCATAGGGAAGGACCCTGTGGGCATATCTTTCTCTTTTCCATTGTGCTTCATTGCCTATTGTCACTCGTAGAATTTGAGCATGGCAGGATGCAGACACCACCGTCTGGTGTTCCTGCCAGTGGGAAAAGGTTGGGGTTTGAGCCTAGATCCCCAGTTTATGTCACTGTACATCCCTCTACTGTTATCTCAGTTTTGCTGCCTGGAGGGGAGAGCAGTGTTTGCTAAGAAGGAGGTAGCTGTTGCAACCCTGTGAATGTAGCCTGGGGCCATTAGGAATTCATCCATCAGTCAAGTCTGTGGAAGGAAGGAATGTGAACGGAAGCAGCACTACCAGTGTGCCTTAGAACAGATGTTTGGATTGCCAAGTCTGTGAGGTGGTGTAGCATTGACCAGGGTAGTGTTAGTACCAAGTGAGAGTGGGGCTTTGTCTTTGCAGCTGTTTCAGTTGCAGATTTGTTGCAGTGGTTTGATCAACAGATTTGTTGCAGTGGTTTGGATTTTACTTTTTAAAGGGAATTTAACAATTTGTGGAATTTCTCCAGAATCAAGCCCTTTAATAATAGCTCATCTACAAAAAGAAAGTTCCACTGTGAGTTTTGTTTTGTTTTGTAAGAAAGCACAGCAGCATCCATTTATTATTTCGCTCTATTTAGGGATACTCCCTCTTTAGAGATTCATTTTTAGGTGTTGCACTTTCCCTCCCTTCCTCTCTCTTGGGTGTCAGGGAAGCTTTGCAGTATGCTCCTATGAGACTTCTCAAAAGTGATAAATGAGATTGTCAATCTTCTCATTCAATACTAACTGCCTGAAAAGCCAAGAAGTGGAGTGAGGGGGTGGAACGGAAGGTGACAGGTTGGTGACGAGAAGGAGAAATGAATCTGGAAAGGAAAGGAGGAACAAACCGATGAGTTGTAAAAACCAGAAAAGCAATTCTAAATTAGATTTAGAAATGGCAGAATGACAAGGTGAAGTTTTCTATAGGGAGAGAGTTGCTAGGCTGCCACATTCGAGATAGCCTGGAATTTTTGAAAAGTGAGAATGCAAAAAAAAAGCTAGAAAAGAGTGGTCGTTTCATACGAGGCAGGAATTGATCAGAGTATCTGTGGAGGCAAGCTTAGGACAGCTTCTCTGGAGACATTCACTTGATTTTGGGTTTTGATTTGATCAAAATGGCTTGTTTTGTTTATAGAGAATTAATGGCACATCGGATATGTGAGTCACAGAGACCAGACTACAGGAGCTTTGGCATGAATCTTGAGTTTTGCAAGACTCCTCACTTTTAGCTCTGTGGCTTGTGTTACTGTCTCGGTCTCTGCTGGCTCCTGAAAAGTGCCTAGAAAGGAATAATCCAAATGACACACCCACTTCAAATCTCACTGCGTCCCAATGCGTCTTTCTCACCCAAACCTAGATATTGACAACGTTAAAGGAAAAGCAATTGGAAATCTCCTTTGGGACCCGATAAGGAACACTGCTGTTCAGGTTCAGTGGCTTTCTGGGCTTCCATGTGGTCTCTCCCTTTGTCTCCATCGGGAAACTGTTGATATACTTGCTTTCTCACCCCCCAAGCTCTGTTGTCCTCTGGAAAGTCTGATTGCCTTTGAATCTTATAGTGCCCAGGACCACAGAGCTAGACAAGCAGCATCTCCCCACCTAGTTCCAAGGTTTTTAGTGAGAACCAAAGGAAATAAGATATTCAAAGGTGATTTGTAAAGCAATACAAGCACAACCCATATATAGATAGGTATGGTCATAGCATTATTCTTGAGTCTTACTCCATCGATCCTTTTCTTGCTTTGTCTCTCTCTCTCTCATGTATGTATATATAACTGCATAAGTACATGAGTGCTAGGTGAGCACATTTGCAAAGTTTATGATGCCTTATTTTTAAAAAGTTCTTCCTATGTCACTGTAAAATTTGTATAAAGTTCAGATTCCAAATAGTACCATTGTACATTTACAAATGATGTTCAACTCTTCAGTATAAACCAAGTTAAGAGGAACACATATTGAACAGAACAGGAACTAGAGAAAGTGGTTTTATAATGACCATCTTTTTTCATCAGCCTCAGCATTCTCAGAACAAATTGAATTCAGTAATCCCCATAAGACCTAAAGATGAACTATCTTATTTTTTTAAGACAAAGATGAACTCAGCGTCAGGGTTCTTCAAGAATATGATTGCTATTACTTTTATTATCATATATAGTACCTTTCCATTGAAAAGCCAAAGGCATTTTACAAAATTTGACAGTGATCCTCACAATGTCCCTCTGGGTCCAGTAAGCTTCATTACAAACAGTAAATAATAAACTGGAGAGGAGCTTCAAGATGGCAGAAGAGTAAGACATGGACATCACCTTCCTCCCCACAAATACATCAGAAATACATCTACATCTGGAACGACTCCTACAGAACACCTACTGAATGCTGGCAGAAGACCTCAGACCTCCCAAAAGGCAAGAAACTCCCCACGTACCTAGGTAGGGCAAAAGAAAAAAGAAAAAACAGAGACAAAGAATAGGGACGGGACCTGCACCAGTAGGAGGGAGCTGTGAAGGAGGAAAGGTCTCCACACACTAGAAGCCCCTTCGCTGGTGAAGACTGCAGGTGGTGGAGGGGGGAGCTTCAGAGCTGCGGAGGAGAGCGCAGCAACAGGGGCGTGGAGGGCAAAGTGGAGAGGTTCCTGCACAGAGGATCAGTGCCGACGGGCACTCACCACCCCGAGAGGCCTGTCTGCTCCCCCGCCGGGGCAGGCAGGGCTGGAAGCTGAGGCTCGGGCTTCGGTCAGATCACAGGGAAAGGACTGGGGTTGGCGGCGTGAACACAGCCTGAAGGGGGCGAGTGCACCACAGCTAGCCCGGAGGGAGTCCGGGAAAAGTTTGGACCTGCCCAAGAAGCAAGAGACTTTTTCTTGCCCCTTTGTTTCCTGGTGTGCGAGGAGAGGGGATTAAGATTGCCTCTTAAAGGAGCCCCAGAGACAGGTGTGAGCCGCGGCTAACAGCGCGGACCCCAGAGACGGGCATGAGACGCTAAGGCTGCTGCTGCTGCCACCAGGAAGCCTGTGTGCGAGCACAGGTCACTCTCCACACATCCCCTCCTGGAGCCTGTGCAGCCCGCCACTGCCAGGGTCCCGGGATCCAGGGACAACTTCCACGGGAGAACGCACGGCATGCCTCAGGCTGGTGCAACGTTCCACTGGCCTCTGCCGCCACAGGCTCGCCCCGCACTCCATGCCCCTCCCTTCCCCCGGCCTGAGTGAGCCAGAGCCACCGAAGCAACCGCTCCTTTAACCCCATCCTGTCTGAGCAAAGAACAGATGCCCTCCAGCGACCTACACTCAGAGGTGGGTCCAAATCCAAAGCTGAACACCGGGAGCTGTGTGAACAAAGAAGAGAAAGGGAAATCTCTCCCAGCAGCCTCAGGAGCAGTGGATTAAATCTACACAATCAACTTGATGTACCCTGCTCCTGTGGAATACCTGAGTAGACAACGAATCATCACAAATTGAGGCAGTGGACTTCGGAGCAACAATATGTATATATATTTTTTTCCTTTTTCTTTTTTTGTGAGTGTATATGTGTATGCTTCTGTGTGTGATTTTTTTCTGTATAGCTTTACTTTTACCATTTGTCCTAGAGTTCTGTCTGTCCGTTTTTTGGTTTGTTTTTTTTTTTTTCAGTATAGTTTTTAGCGTTTGTTATCATTGGTGGATTTTTTTTCTTGGTTTTGTTGCTCTGTTTCTTTCTTTTTTTAAATTATTTTTTAATTTTTAAAAATTTTTACTAATTATTTTTTATTTTTTACTTTAATAACTTTATTTTATTTTATTTATTTTCTTTCTTTCTTTCTTTTTTTCTCGCTTTTATTCTGAGCTGCGTGGCTGACAGTGTCTTGGTGCTCCAGCTGGGCATCAGGCCTGGGCCTCTGAGGTGGGAGAGCCAAGTTCAGGACACTGGTCCACAAGAGACCTCCCAGCTCCATGTAATATCAAATGGCAAAAATCTCCCAGAGATCTCCATCTCAACGCCAAGACCCAGCCCCACTCAACGACCAGCAAGCTACAGTGCTGGACACCCTATGCCAAACAACTAGCAAGACAGGAACATAACCCCACCCATTAGCAGAGAGGCAGCATAAAATCATAATAAGGTCACAAACAGCCCAAAACAAACCACCAGACATGGACCTGCCCACCAGAAAGACAAGATCCAGCCTCATCCACCAGAACACAGGCACTAGTCCCCTGCACTAGGAAGCACTAGTCCCCTGAACCCGGAAGCCTACACAACGCACTGAACCAACCTTAGCCACTGGCGGCAGACACCAAAAACAACGGAAACTATGAACCTACAGCCTCCAAAAAGGAGACCCCAAATGCAGCAAGTTAAGCAAAATGAGAAGACAGAGAAGCACGCAGCAGCTGAAGGAGCAAGGTAAAAACCCACCAAACCAAACAATGAAGAGGAAATAGGCAGTCAACTTGAAAAAGAATTCAGAATAGTGATAGTAAAGATGATCCAAAATCTTCAAAATAGAATGGAGAAAATACAAGAAATGTTTAACAAGGACCTAGAAGAACTAAAGAGCAAACAAACAATGAGGAACAACACAATAAAAGAAATTAAAAAGTCTCTAGAAGGAATCAATAGCAGAATAACTGAGGCAGAACAGAGAAGTGACCTGGAAGATAAAATAGTGGAAATAACTACTGCAGAGCAGAATAAAGAAAAAAGAATGAAAAGAATTGAGAACAGTCTCAGAGACATCTGGGACAACATTAAATGCACCAACATTCGAATTATAGGGGTCCCAGAAGAAGAGAAAAAGAAAGGGACTGAGAAAATATTGGAAGAGATTATAGTTGAAAACTTCCCTAATATGGGGGAAAAAATAGTCAAGTCCAGGAAGTGCAGAGAGTCCCATACAGGATAAATCCAAGGAGAAACACACCAAGACACATATTAATCAAACTATCAAAAATTAAAAACAAAGAAAAAATATTAAAAGCAGCAAGGGGAAAGCAACAAATAACATACAAGGGAATCCCCATATGGTTAACAGCTGATCTTTCAGCAGAAACTCTGCAAGCCAGAAGGGAGTGGCAGAACACATTTAAAGTGATGAAAGGGAAAAACCTACAACCAAGATTACTCTACCCAGCAAGGATCTCATTCAGATTTGATGGAGAAATTAAAACCTTTACAGACAAGCAAAAGCTAAGAGAATTCAGCACCACCAAATCAGCTTTACAACAAATGCTACAGGAACTGCTCTAGTCAGGAGACAAAAGAGAAGGAAAAGACCGACATTAAAAAACCCAAAACAATTAAGAAAATGGTAATAGGAACATACATATCAATAATTACCTTAAATGTAAATGGATTAAACGCTCCAACCAAAAGACATAGAGTGGCTAAATGGATACAAAAACAAGACCATATA
>RJWK010051301.1:0-15995 GCA_004363435.1 Platanista minor | reverse complement strand
TCTTACACTGGCAATTATTGTACCATCCTATTGTCATCTGATCAGATTAGGAGATCAATTTCCGATTCCTATTTTTGAATTTCTATCTCCTAGTACATTTTTTGGTAAAAAAAAAAAAAATGCTGTGTATAAAGCATTTGTATAATATTGTAAATAGAATTCATTCATTATTTTCCAGGTATAATTGATTTTACCATAGGAAATTAGATGCTTGTTTATATTTTAGAAGGGCTGGAAGAATGAAGGCAATTTTGGGGTGGTCTTAGAAACTCACTTGGAGGGTGCTACAAATCTCAGTATTTGTGTGATGGTCCTACTGATGGTCTCAGTCTCTAGCACCTATGTAGTATATTTTCTAGAAGTTCACCAGGAAGCTAATTAAAACTCATGTCTGCTTATACATCTGCCTTCCTCAGATAATAACTCTTTTTATTCTCTTCTATTTTTCAAATCATGTGTAAATTCCTCTCATTTGTAAATGTTAGTGATGAACCATACAGGTAATGGTATTCTGGGAAACATGGGTCGAGTTGATGCCAACCTAATAACAGTGAGCCTAGTATATAAAGATTGTTACTCATGTTAGAAGTAGTGTGATTTTTTTGGGCTTTATGCTTCTTTAATAGAAAGGAGATCTTACTGAAGAGTCCTTATATTCCCAATTATTTTCATTGATAACAAAACTAGATTAAAACTTTGAGTTATCTTTAAAAAATTCTAAAGTATTATTGTGCATATGCTATTTTTTTTTTTTTTTTTTTTTTTTTGCGGTACATGGGCCTCTCACTGCTGTGGCCTCTCCCACCACGGAGCACAGGCTCCGGACACGCAGGCTCAGCGGCCATGGCTCATGGGCCCAGCTGCTCCACGGCATGTGGGATCTTCCCAGACTGGGGCATGAACCCGTGTCCCCTGCATCTGTAGGCAGACTCAACCACTGCACCACCAGGGAAGCCCTATGCATACGCTATTTTAAAGCCCAAAGGAAACTTTAAGAAAAGACTGAATTTGAGAAAAAAACATATATTAATTCCAAAATTGTTTTTACACTTTGCCCTTTTTAGTAATTATAATGCAAATAATTGGGGTTTTTTTACCCTTTTTCTGAATATTTTGGTAACTTTTGCACAAATGAGCACAGTTCTATAAACATAAATACTGATGGGTCATTTGCTTCCTTCCTCTGTTCCCAAGAATTATTATGTAACTAAAAAACAACTGAGGTATAATCAGTCCCATCCCACTTGGAAAGAATCACTTTTTTTCCCGTTAGACCTACTGAAAATGGGGCAGAAGTATTCAGACATTGTTTTATTAAGAATTTTATGTATGAAAAAGAAAGAACCCATTGTCCTAGATAGTTGAAAAATTGTTTAGGTGCATTGATCAATTGAAAGTTTATTACTAATTTAAGAAACTGACAGGGAGAACAATTTTGCTTTATTTAGTTAGTTAGTTAGGATTTATACTTTGGTTTCAAAACCTAACTAGGGGGAAATTGAGCAAGTATCATGAACTCCTAATTTATTAGACTGTGTATATATGACTGTGTTTTTTTAATGCTCTTACAGAGGCATGCCAAGGCTGAAACAGAAAACTAATAATAATAGATAAATGAATACAAATTGAGTCCCTGCAATCAGCCATGCAATATCAGAGAAAAACAGCTAGCTTGAATCAACTGGCTAAGAGATTTATCAAAATAATTATTGGGTTCTTTGGAATACACACAGTTACAGAGTCAAGGAGTAAAGGAGTAAAAATTTACCATATAGGTAAACGTTTAGAACTTGTAGATTTGTGGAATATGTTTTTTATACAGACGTATATACATATATGTGTTTATATGCCAACCGCCTCCATCCTTCCCTGTTATAATAAAAGAGTAAATCCACAGAAGACCCCAGAAGCACACAGAAAACATGCATGGAGGGGTCGGTTCTCAGAGAGCAGACAGATTTAATAAATCCCAGTGTTCCCAATTTCTCTGCCCTTTGGGACAATAAGTGTCAAATCACCACTGTAAATTAGCTCAGTTCCTTCTGCCTGCTGATGAAGCTATTTTACTTCCTGTTCCCAGCCAGCCCCACATATCACCCTCCTCCTAGTCCCCTTCCTTCAGGGCCTTTCCATCATGCTAGGATAGCTAGTTTAGTTAGTTAATTCACTTGACAAATCAGTCACATGATTGGGTGGTGGGGAAAATGATCAAATTAGTTATTTGAATAAATCAGTCAGTCTTTTGGTAAACTATAAACATAGCTCTGGAGAGTTACAGCTTCAGAAAAACTAATGTTTGAGAATGACTTCTTAATCATTCTTTATGATTTTAGTTATTCTTTATAATGGTTTGTGCTAGAAAAAAGTCCAGCTGTAACACAGGGATGCCTGGAAGAAGGGGAGCGATGGTGGGGAGAGCAGACCAAAGACATCCTCTAGGGAAAGGAGGTAGCTTTACCTTGCAGTTAAGATGAAGAGGGGTTCATAAAGCAAGGAAGAGTCAATTTCTATAAAATTTTTATTCCATAGAGTTTTGTTTTGTTTTGTTTTTTTGGGTTTTTTTGCAGTATGCGGGCCCCTCACTGTTGTGGCCTCTCCCATTGCGGAGCACACAGGCTCCGGACACGCAGGCTCAGCGGCCACGGATCTCGGGCCCAGAGGCTCCGCAGCATGTGGGATCTTCCCAGACCGGGGCACGAACCCGCGTCCCCTGCATCGGCAGGCAGACTCTCAACCACTGCGCCACCAGGGAAGCCCATCCATAGAGTTTTATATAACGTTCCCCACATTCTTAGTGAGTATGAGAATTTGCATATGGAGTGCATACAAGGCAATGCATAAGTCAAAGGTGTTGTATTGTCATAGGGAATCAAAGCTACAGGAGGCTCAGTGGAACCATGCCTGGGCATAGCAATTCATCATGTCATGAGAATCATTACCTCTATTCAAATTTCCTCTATTCAAATTTCGCCTTCTATTCAAATTTCGCCTTCTATTCAAATTTCCTCTACACTTAAGCATTGATTTTACTCATTTAGAACTTGACATTAAGCTTTATGTCAGTGGTTGTCTAGTTATAAATTAATAATACCACTATATTACATTTCACAAAATATTTTCAGACCCAGAATTTAATTCTGTCCACCAAAAGTTAATCATTTATTTATTCAACAAATATGCATTGAGTGATAACCACATACAAACCAGTACTTGAGGTGTTTGAGATATATCAGATATATCATTATCAATAGACAATGATCCCTCCTCTCAGGATGCTTACATTCTATCCAGAAAAGGCAAAAGCAAAAATAAATAAATAAATAAAAATAAACCCAATAAATAGGATAACAATAAATATATTAGAAGCTGATAAGTACTATATTGAAGAAAAGAGCCTCCACTGGGCCCAGTGAAGGGGAGGGGAGAGTAAGCTCTGGGTGGGTTCTGGGGTAGGTCAGGTTGTATGGTTCTCACTGAGAAGCTGGATTTGAGCAGGCTTAAAGAAAGAAAGGGAATGAATTAAAGAGGCATCTGGGAAAAGGAAATTGCAGGTAGAAGGAACAGCTGGGAGGAAGGCCCAATAGTAGGAAGTGCCTGGTGGTGTAAACTCAGCCAGGAGGCCAGAATAGATGGAGAAGAATAAAAGGGGAAGTAAGGGGAGGGAGTCAGAATCAGAGTAGAAACTTGTGCTCAGCTCTTCTAGGGTCTGAGGGTTTGTTGTAAAGATTTTGGCTATAACTATAAGTTGAATGGAAGGTGACTGCAATGGTACTACAATCTTGGGTGCTAAAAGGATCGGCCTGGCTGCTGCATTTGAGAAAGGACACAGAAGTGGCTGAGGTAAAGCCAGGATTATTGTTAGGAAACTAATGTAATAAACCAGAGGGAGAGAATGGATGTTAAGACGATGGTTATAGCAGCAGAGTGGTTAGGTTATCTCTGGCTGAACTCTAGATATACGCTGAAGGTACAGCCAGCAGGGCTTACTGATGGACTAGATGTGAGAAAGTAAAATCAAGAAAGGAGTTAGCCAGATTGTTGGCCTGAGTAACTGAAAAAATGGAGTCTTTATCCACTGGAAAAGATTCTGTGTATTGTGTATGAGTGAGTGTGTGTGTGTGAGTGAGTGTGTGTGTGTGTGTGTGTGTGTGTGTATGGAATTGGGAAGAGAAGGAGTAGGGATTATAATAGGAGATGCACAAAGCTTTGTGAAACTTGGAATGCAAGGGATGAAGAAAGATTTAAGTTGGTTTAGTAACTAACATACATCATGATAAGATGCACTTTGAGATAACAGGATTAAAGGGTGACAGTGGAGACTAGGATGTTAGCTTTCTAGGTAGGGAGGAGGCATTCTTGGGATTGCCTTTTTGCCCCTTGAAGAGGGTAGCAAGCCTGAGGCCATGAGCCTTCCTTGTCCTGGTGAATGGGTGGAGCCCCCAGGGGTGACATGATCTTAGACCAGTGACCCTGTCCCTCTTGATCCCTATGGGGAAGGGGCTCTACTGCTCTGAGTGTATGTTCTCTGTCATGACTCCTGTCATAATTGCTGGCTCTATAGTGACATGAACACTCAGGTGTTACAGTAAGTTGCCATGCCTCATTTAAGCCCTGATGATGGGGAAGCATGAACTGAGACCCACTGCATGAGCCAGTTTCTACTTAGCTCATGAATAGAAAAGGCCTAGAGAATTCATGGTATACAAAATATCAACAAGAAGGATGTAAGAATACATTATTATTACCTCTGTTTCCAAAAGAGACAAAGAGGGGAATTGTTTGTTCATGATCAAACATACATGTATCAAATATGAATATACAGAAATCTTTGTTTAATACAAGACCCCTTCAATAAAATATGTAGAGCCATCTGGAAATACAGTTTGATAAAATTTTGCTATTTCTAAAATTATTATACTCCATAATGTTCCTCCAAACATAAAAAGTCTGAAAAGAAATATATTAAAAAATATAGAAAGAAAACTATATTAGTAATGTTATTGCAAAGTATGTGAAAGATTTTAGTCAAAGAAATCTCTCTAGATGAGAAAAGCTCCTTAAAAGTCAAGGTAGAGTTAAAGTAGAGGATTAAAGTGGATTATTATCAGGATAAGGTTAATCTAAATTTTCTATTAATTAATAATTATTTAGCATTTAAGCATTTTAGCATTTGGTTAGCAATTATTTATTAGACATAGATATAGAGAAAGATGGTAGCAGAGTTAGCTTTCAATAATTTTTAAGAATTTTGTTGCAAATGTACAGAATACACTTTTAAAGTAAGTCAAATATTATTATCATTTCATCATTCTGGTCATTTTTACATTGTATTTAAGTAGTAAAGTTGAACTTAAACCAATCATATAAATCACAACCTTACTTATTTCCCACAACATTGGGAGGTCAATATCATTGTTCCATGTACAGGAATCATACTAAGTAGCTGAGACTGAGAGAGAGAGGTTGCTTGTTTGAAGTCTTACAACTAGTAAATGACTAGGTCAAAGAACTAGTTGAATCAGAATTCTGAGAAATTTCTACTCTAAAAAATGTATCGATGCTGTACACCTGAAACTAACACAGTATTGTAAATCAACTGTGCTTCAATTAAAAACAATGTATCCAAAGATAAAGGAAAAAGTTGTAAGGGATAAAGCATGGGGCTCAGTGATACTAGAATCAGAGGAATGAATTTCATCATTCTCAAAAATTGACCCCTGAGTGAAGAGGATTTAAAGAGTAATTGAATAGTCATAGGAATCATGAATATATAAAGGCATGGTTCTGAATATATTAATCTAGAAGGAAATGGAAGGTTAAACAATAAGAGGTATAAAGCAAGAAAAGAAGAAAGAAGAAATACAGAGCAAAAGTGACAGAGACAGAAAGATGCAGAGGCAGAGAGACAGAGAAAGAGGAGAGAATAAGAGAAGGAAAATAAGGAGGAGGAAAAAGAATTACGGAGCTGATGCTAAAACAATATTGGACTGTTCTGAACCAGTTTAAGAATTGCCATGTCTAATTCTTAATATATGGAAGATTGGGATGAAGAGATATTAAAAGGAATGAGACATTAAAATAAATGTATAGATATCTTTGTTTAATACGAGGTCCATTCATTTGAAGAAAACACATCAAGAAAGTATGTGGAGCCATTTGGGAAAAGAGTGGTAAGACTGCTCCATTTCTAAAATTACTATTCTATATAATCCTTGTCCAAACACAAATATTTTATATTTTCTCTTTTGCTCCTATGGGAAAATGTCCATAGTGACAAGGAATGAAGTGCTGACCTAAATGGGGACATCTGTTGAGCCTTCACATATGTATACCCTCCATTCTACCCCAGGAAACTTTGCTAGGCTTGGGGTGTATCTTAGCAACAGAATTTTAGGAAGGATCGTCTCTAATGTTAGAAGCAGGGTGAAAATGATCCCTGGATGCCCAATTTTCTAACTCCACTTCTGTCATAGGTGGTAAGACAAGAGGAGTCGTGTCACAAATGAAAAAATAAGGTCGAAGAAAACCAGAGAAAAGGTGACTGAACGTGTAAATATAAGACCCATTTGTGATGTTGTAAAAGGAGATTTCACCTGCTTCATAGTCCAAGAAAATCCCAATGCAGCGAGGCCGTTCCAGGTGGAGGAGAGGAACTGATGGAGAAGCAAGGACCATGTACTCACTCCCTTTCAGTAGCCACATGGCCCAGACCCCGTTCTCAGGAGATGGTGTGGTTTCCCCCTTTCTTGACACTGTGTCTTGACAGACACCTAACCCCCATTCTGCTCTTTCTCCCACCATGACTTCCCAGTAATGCCTCCCTGATGAGAAGTTCTGCAAACCCAGGATACAAGGCCATGTGTCAAATCGCTCAGGGTTGTTGGGGACATCCCTCCATAGTTCTCCATCCTGCACACTGCGCAGGTCAGCAGTCAAGAGGAGGCTAGGATGTGCTGTGGCGGGATCCAGTTTTATGTCAACTGCAGAAAGAATTTTGTGGAACATGTAAAAGAACAGAAAAGACTGGTGAAAACTTAGGAAGCCATGATATTGAGAACCATCATGCCATTCCTCTAATAACTTCTGGAGATAACAAAATATGTATTTCACCTTGCAGGTCGATGAGTATATGTTTTATTGCTTTTGAGTGTATTCCACTGCTATGTCTGCATAATCCAGGACTCATTACTGCCCCAATTCAAACATAACCATTGATGAGAAGACAAACCATGTGCATAACCATTTAGATTCCTTTTATCTCTATCCAGAGCACTTTGGAAGATCTTTGGTGCTCTTTGGAAGATCTGCATTTAAAATAAAATTTACAACTCCCTTGGGATTTTTTTTCTCCTCAAAGCCTATAGGAAAAATTCATTGGTATAAAATCCACCACTTTCAAAGCTATGCTACTATGGTAGGAAGAATTCTAAGATGAGCCTCATGACCTTCAGACCCTGGTGGTACTCTCATGATTCTGTTATGTGACAAGAGGGAGATTATCTGAGTGGGTCTAATAAAATCACCTTTTAAAATCAGAGAGGTTTCTTTGGCTATCAGGCTGCCACCAGAAGTGAAAATCAGAGAGATTTGGATTTGATGTGTCATTGCTGCCTTTGAAGATGGAGTGGGCCACAGCTGAGGAGAAGGGTGAGTGACCTCCAACTGATAACCAGCAAGGAGATAGAAATCTCAGTCCCACAACTGCAAGGACTGCTTTACATCAACAAACTGAATAAGCTTGCAAATGGACTCTTCCCTGGACCCTTTAGAGAAGCCCAGCCTGGTCAACACCTTGATTTTTGATCTTATGAAACCTTAAGCAGAGATGCCAGCTGATCCCATGTGGTTATCTGATCTGAAAAACTGTGAGCCAATAAATGGATGTGGTTTTGGGTGGCTAAGTTTGTGGTAATTTGCTATGCAGCAATAGAAAACTACTACTGATACTGTGAAGTCCCAGTGACGTTGATATGAAATTTTACTTGTACATATAATTAATAAATACATCTACAAATGAAATGACCTCAGTGAAGAAGGGAGGATATAAAATATTCAGTGTCTTCGTTTTGGTAAACATTCAAAAATAGTAAATTTCATTAATCACATTTTAATTTTTAATATACTAATAACAATTACTAATATGCTGACTGTTATTCTTATTTGTCTCTAAACCACTTCTAGCTATCTTTTATTGATACTCAAACCTGAATGGGTCACAGAAGTAGTACATCATCTATACTATCCCATGGAACCACCCTCAAGTGTGCCATTATCATCCTCATATTGTAGATGAGGAGACTCAGAGTCCAAGAGATTATGTGACTTTCCCAAATTATATGATTTTCCTGTCATAAATAATGGGAATTGAAAAGTGGGTCTCCATGGAATTGTGTTAGGCCTATTTAACAGATGTCATGTCATCATGCATCATTCCCACTCCAGCACACTTATTTGCTCCATTTATAAGAAAATAAATCTGTGATATAGTTGTTAATACATCTATCTCCAGTTCTTCTCCCTACCTCTTCTTTCTTAAACTCAGTTGCTCACCAAGATAGAATAATATCTTAAGCAAACTACTCCTTCTTCCCAGTGCTCCATGCATTGATAAATGATCAGTCCTTAAAGTTCACCTTAAATGACTTTTCTGTAGCACTCAACACTGTTGAGAATCCTTTTGTCCTGGGAAACTTCACTTCTCTTTCCCAAAGACACCAGTCATCATGCTTTCCCTCCCTCTCCACTGGCCTCCCCTCCTTGGTCTCCTTTGCTGTTTTCTCCTCTTCTCCTCCATCACTGCTATTCGAGAAGCCAATGGTCTCAGGATTGGGACCTCTTGCTTCTTTCTCAGATCACTTCTGATGTGTTCTGGGGCTGGCAGGCATGTTGCATTAATTAAATTCCATTCATACGCTTACTAATTCCAAATATATATATCTAGCCTAGACTTTTCTCCTGGAACTCCATATTTGTAAATTCATCTGTGTACCTGACATCAACATTTGGATATTTAACATTCATCGCAGCATCGATGTGTCTAAAACCCATTTCCCTTTTTCTGCCTCACCTGCAGCTTTACCTGTCAATGTAAACAGCAATTTCATTACCCAATTCTGGAGATTTAAACCTTGGAATCATTCACGACTTTTCTCCTTCTCTGACACCTCATATCTAATCCAAAAGCAGATCTTGCCAGCTTTGCCTTCAAAATACCAAGATTCTGTCCATTTCTCTGCACCTCCAGTACTACTACCCTTATCCAATGGACAATCGTCTCTGATTGAATTATTACAAAGGATCCTAACTGGCTTTCCCACATCAAGACTTGCCCCTCTGTAATTTATTCTCAATAAAGCACACAGAGTGATCGCCACAAAACATTAATCCAATCATCCTATTCCTCCATTTACAACTTTTAACTGATGTTCTATTTCACTTGGAGGTAAAGCATTGCTCACAGTGGCCTGCCTGTTGGGTCCTGTGCTACTTGGACTTTTCTTGGCCTCCCCAGCTCTCCCCTCACTCACTCCACCACAGCCTCACAGAACTCCTCATAGCTCCTGGAATGCATCTTCCATATTTCCATCTCAGGCCTTGGCACTCATTTCTGATGTCTGGAATGCTTTCCTCCAGATCAGATATTTGCTGAGTTATCCCCTACTGAGTGATGTCTTCCTTGATGATCAAATTCCAAATTAGATGCCCTAACACCAGAACTTCTGGCCACCCTTAATTTATTCTTTTTTCAATATTCTGTGTCATCTTCTAACATTCTGTGTATTTTGCATAATTTAAGCAAATATATGCAACAAGAAACTGTTGATTTGTAAGTTGATGTTATTGTTCAATTTTATATTCTAATGTTTAGAAGAGTAGCTGTCATAAAATACACAATATTTGTGGAATTGATTAGTTAATTCAGTAAAAATAAGTGGGAATATGGAGACACTGATTATGAGAGTGTAGTAACTTGCAACATTTCATGCAGTTAGTACATAGTACTTTGCCCATCAGAACATTGATTAAATCATTGAACAGGACTGATAAGATGGGTTTTCTCATCATAGGACAAAGTGGTTTCCCTGTAAGTAATAAAACCACTATTTAGCCACTGTCTGTTTTCATTACTTGGTATAAATTGAATATAAAAAAGAAATTGAAAGTATTGAACCATTACTGTTTTAAAAAACAACAAAATAGGACCAAACAAACTAATTATAACACCACAGAGCCTACGGAGAGTACTTAAATATAATTGACTGAATATTTTTGGCTTTATTAACTATCTAATTTTAAAAAATTCACCAAATTGCCAGATAATAAAATAATCCAAACCTTATATTATTTGATACACTGCAATGCTTTCATATACTGATGATTTTTTGTTCTCAAATATGTTTCATTTTGTCCTCCAAACAATATAATTTTTTAGCATTTTATAAACAAGGAAATGGAGATTAATTAGAACTAATGTTACTTATATCACAGCTAATATCACTTTCAAGCCCACCATTCTAACCAAATGTAGCTTACATGGGTGTCAGTGACTCTGATATTCTTTCAGACTATTCAGAAGTATCCCAAAATTCTTTTTTTTTTTTAAATTCTGAGCACGGTGCTCTCTCCCTTCCTCCCTTATAGTTTGGCATAAACGTGTGACTCACTTCTATCAATAAAATCTTCAGGAAAGCCATGTGCGCCACTGAAGAGTTAGCCTTATAGCTTCATGATTATCACATTATTGAGGAATATTTTCTAAGCTCTATAAACATTTTCTTATTCACATTTACAAAGCCAGGTCTCTCTAATCTCTCTTCATAATTCAGTTATTTCCACACAGTTCTCATTCCAGTGACTAATAGTAAATTTTAACTTCTATTAAAAGTTGAATATGATGCATCATGCACTACATGGGAGTAGTGCATGATGCATCATAATCTTGCCCTTTTCCATGGCTACCAGCAACAGGAAGGAGGTGGGGCTCTGTCTGCCCGGGCTCCCAGAGTGAGATTATGTGCAATTAAAGCCTCCACAATCTAGTAATCAACCTAAAACATGATCTCGAAATAAAACCTTTCTGATTTTAGCCACTAAACTTTGGGTTCTGTTTGTTACTATAGCCTGACTGGTACAGTAACAAATTGCAATAAGAGCCAAATTCCAGGTGTCATAGGTCCTCGAGCTCTAAAATGCAGCCTACCTTGGAACTTTCTCAACATTTCCCTCATCCCAGGGATGCGACACATTGTCTTCAGCTCCATGGGGATGGTCTCCGGATTCAGCCGTGTGACACTCTTACTTCTGAGAAGAGCGCAGAACCCACAGTTCTCAGTAGGGTTATCCACCAACCTCCCCAGCCTCTCCCAACCCATTCTTTGATTCAGAAAGTAAACATACCGGCTCAAGGCTCCTCCCGCACCCTGAAAGTGAAAGAGAAACACAAGTAGGTGTGAGTTAGACCTCTGAACTGCTTTTGACAGACTGGGGACACACCATGAACATTTCTTCAGGAATTATTGGAAATCATTAACTATTAAGGTAAAACTATAAGAGACATGACTCTCTCTTAATAAAAGCTAAAAACAGGCTGTTGTTGAGTTTTCTCATGAATTTAAAATAATATAATCAGTTTGCCTCTATTAAAATAAAATCAGACCACACAAAGTTTAGGTTAATTCCTATAATATCTATTGGTTTAACTATTTTCTGAATTGATAATTCTGACATTTGGATATTTTAGTAAAGAGTTACATTCTGTGAATGCAATTAGGGTAAAAACAGATTCTAAGTATCTGCAGAATTTATTTGAGTAACAGTGAAAGGTTAGACATAAAATGTTGCTCTTAATGTCCTTTTAAGAAAACCCTAAATTCCTCATTCTTTGAACCAACATACCATGTCTAAATTACCTAAGTGGATAAAAATAGAAGTCATTAATATCTAACAACATTTTATCTCAAAGTAGATTATTAAATAAATCACCTGCATTGCATTTCCCCTCTCCCTCTAAAAAATAGCCACCTGTCAGGTTAATTTTGACAAGGCATAAAAACAGGGAAATGATTAGCTTTACTTTTCATCAGAATGACAGGCCTTGTTTTTGGCCATTGCAGGTGAAATATAGCTTACTGGTATTGAGAAAGAAAGGGAAAAGAGGGTATAAAAATGAAACTAAATTATTTGAGAATATATTCTCCCTAAGATTTATATTATAAGACATTTTAACATTTCTTCAGTGCTAATAAATGATAACTTTATATACATTGTGTTTTCAGATATGATAAGATGAGACAATGAATATTATTGAAAATGCCAGAGTTCTTGTGTTTATTTACTGTCTGAAATTTAGAAAATTTATTCCTTTCTGACAGTTTGCTCACTAGGAAGTGGGCATAGCAATACTAATAAAAATAATAATAACAATACTAATAACAACAACATGTTTTACTGATATATAGATATAGTGAAGACAAAATGGAACAAATTAAATAAAAATGTTTTGTAAATGCATTCATTTAATGACCCCCCACTCTGTAACCAGTGCTATTTATCACAGTACTTGTATGAGGATAGGAATTACTTAGTTCAGAAATCCCTAAATGAGGCACTGGGGATGAGATACAATGAGGCGTGCCCAGAAAATTTCTGTTGCAATGAGTTCTATCATGATAGCATGCATCCAGCAACAATGATGACTTTCTCAATTCACTTGGGATTTAATGCCTTCAAGGAGGATTAAAAGGAAATATTTCCTTTTTCCTGTTATTTGTCTCTTTGCTCTATAATCTCAAATATATTGTGGGCAAGCTGCATGGAGCCCAGGTAATCTCTCCCTACCACACCTGGAATAGTCATGCAATATGGGCTAGAAAATTAGCATTTGTCTTAAAAATTAACATGCAAATTTCAAGGTGGACAATTTAAAATATTACTCATACTTTTGGCTATTGACATTTAAATGGGTTAACAAGACGTTTTTGGATTGGCCATCACTGAAATACAGCAATATCATCATTGACCTATTTTGAGGTTATAGATTGTCCTTTTTCTATTTAATCATATGTAAATCATTAAATTGATTTTAGTTTTAAAAATATTTAAGTTTTGTCTTTAGTATGAACTATTTTATATGATTCTCTAGGGTCCCTTCAGATTCTGATGCTAGGATTAAGAATTAAGATGCTTTCCAAGTAAATTCTAGGGTGCCCTTTTCCTAAAGATCATAAATGCTTAAGCTGTTTGTCTCTGAAAGCTGCTATTTGTCCCCTTGTTCTCAGGTCTGCCCATCCCTCCCCTCCCAGGCACCCAGCCCCACCTCCAGCAGACCCAGGGCTGGGCGCTGGCACCTCTCCTCCAGCTCCTCTGCCAGAGCCTTCAAGGCCCTGCTCTGCTGAATCAGCCGATTCTTGCTCTCCCGCAGTCTCTGCAGGGTGGCTCGCTCCTCCTCCTCCAGTCTTCTAAGCTGCAGTTGCTCCTCCAGGGCTAGTAAGCCACGATACTTTTCAAACTCCAACCTGAAACGTTGCCTCTGCGTTTCCACTTTCTCCTGGAGTGACACAGTGCATCAAATGATCAGCAGTTGGGGCAGAGCATTTGGCTTCCACGTTCACGAATGGGATGACAAAGCTGGAGAAGGCAATGTCTGGAGTGATCTCATCTTCATAATCCTATGAACGGACCCACTGCATTTTAACAACATGCAGAAACCAGAGACTACTCATTAGGAGTGGCCTGCTAGAGTTTTCAAACTTAGAGTTTGAGAAATACAGTTGGATTTGGGATCCCATTTCCATGGACTTGAGGACAAGGCATTTTCATATTCAAGT
The DNA here is from genome assembly GCA_004363435.1 of Platanista minor. Lineage (NCBI taxonomy): Eukaryota > Metazoa > Chordata > Mammalia > Artiodactyla > Platanistidae > Platanista > Platanista minor. Next base: position 2,169 of record RJWK010051301.1, on the reverse strand, counting down.
TTCAGTACCATATGTAAAATGGGGGAAAAGAAGGGTCTGGGAATTAGAATTAAATATCGAACTGTTGAGCACAGTGACTAACATAGAATAGTTGCTCAACAGAAGTTAAAATTTACTATTAGTCACTGGAATGAGAACTGTGTGGAAATAACTGAATTATGAAGAGAGATTAGAGAGACCTGGCTTTGTAAATGTGAATAAGAAAATGTTTATAGAGCTTAGAAAATATTCCTCAATAATGTGATAATCATGAAACTATAAGGCTAACATTCTCTGCAGAGCCAAGAAAGAAATAAATTATTCTCAGGCCGCTTATTGCAAAGGTTCAGGGAATTCATCTTGATTTCTACCCAAATCTCACCTCTATAATTTTTTAATAGACCTAAGGAACACATTTCGATACAGCATTAATATGTCTAAATTTTATTCTCTGGAGACTGGTGTGTGGAGAAGTAGCTTTAAACTAAGAATAAGAGGCAAATTGCCCTCCCATAGTCTCTCCACATTTTGAATTCTCTGGTCCATTATTAAACATTATACCATTTGGGTTCAATTTAAGAACACAAGCTAGTGCCTTTAAACTAATTCTAATAACGGTTTTCCTCAAATTTCATAAGACTCAACTCTTTCCTCCAATTTCCCATTTCTACCTCTTTCTGCCACTTTCTAAACAACTAGATTCACATAATTCTGACCTCTTTAAAGTCAACCAACTGTGAATTCCATATTCTGATCTGAAAGGTACAACTCATTGAATTTCTCCCCCATTCTCCATGTTGGAGGCTGTGCTATAGAGGAGTGGTGCTAATAACTCAGTCATTGAAAAAAAGTGGAATTATATTGGGTCATGAGAGATAACATGGTTCAGAAGGGTTTTAGTTGCAATTCACTGTTCTCTCATATCATCCTTTTGAGTACTACAATTATATCTACAGATACAGAAAGGCTAAGCGTTTTCACAGAATTTAGAGTTTATTTTATTAAGCCCATGCTTGTTGCTTTTGGCTCACATAGATACATTCTCAAAGGTAAAAATCATGCTAGTTCATTTGGCCTAGGACAGGGATCTTAGAATCATCTCTACTTTAGAATAATCAGCGGAGGGTTCAAAAAATGAAGGAACCCATATCTCAGATATGGAATTTCTGATTTTGTAAATTTGTGGTCAGGACAGGATTAAAAACAATTGACTTGGATTGTTTGCATAAAAAGAATAAAAATTATCAATAAACATCATTATCAATGAACTTTACATATAATATACATAACTATGGGAAAAGACTTATCACAGAAGAAAAATATAGCAAAAATAATCCTTATGAAAATATTGTCAGAAAACAGAGCACAAGACAAAATTTTTGAGAAAAGAAGAAAGAAAGAATTATAAAAATAAAAGGGTTCCTTGGAGAAGGACACAGAAGAGAAATATTCTATAAAATAGATTCTATATATATTATAATACATATTATATTAATAAAAACACCTATGTAATTTCTATATACAGCTTCTCAATATTGACCCTATTGACATTAGACCAGGTGATTCTTTGCTGTGATATTTTTTGGGGAAAGGTGACTGTCCTGTGCATTATAGGATGTCTAGCAGCATTTCTGGCCTCTACACATGAGATGCTTGTAGTGCACCCACCCTCTCCCAGTTGTGACAACCAAAAACATCTACAGATATTACAAAATATCTCTTGGAAGGCAACACTGCGCCAGGTTCAGAATCACTCTGTGTATGTTTGTGTGTGTGTATGTATAAATAGGTAAGAGAAAAAAAGAGCTCATGAGGGGCTTCCCTGGCGGTGCAGTGGTTAAGAATCCACCTGCCAATGCAGGAGACATGGGTTTGAGCCCTGGTCCGGGAAGATATCACATGCCGTGGAGCAACTAAGCCCATGCGCCACAACTACTGAGCCTGTAGAGCCTGCGAGCCACAACTACTGAGCCCGTGTGCCACAACTACTGAGGTCTGCATGCCTAGAGCCTATGCTCCACAACAAGAGAAGCCACCGCAATGAGAAACCCCCACACCGCAACAAAGAGTAGCCCCCACTCGCCACAACTAGAGAAAGCCCATGCACAGCAACGAAGACCCAACACAGCCATAAATAAATAAATAAATAAATAAATAAATAAATAAATAAATAAATAAATAAATAAATAA
>RJWK010051300.1:0-15996 GCA_004363435.1 Platanista minor | reverse complement strand
GGGGGGGGCGGTCTGGAAGGGTGGGGGGCATTCCTTGTGGCTGGTCAGGGAGCAGGTGGGACCTTCTGGGGTTGGTCCTGAGTCGGAAGCAGGACAACGATTAGGGAGGCCGTCGGTATTGATCGAGTCCTGGCCGATTGTCCAGCGGTGGCGGTTTGGCTTCCTGGCTTGTCACCAGAGACAGCAGTCAGCCCTCCTGCAGGTCCGACTCCCAGCAGGCTGGCTCCCGGGGCTGGCGGCTGCGGGCCAAGGGTCAGAGCTCTGCTTTTATATGATCTGGCTATTGTCATTGTATATTGTCTTTCATCTTTCTCTTGTTGGTAAAAATATTAAATAAAAAATTAGATGTGTTAGGAGTTGTTTGGATGTCACGCCTTCTGGAAGTTCTTCACACTCACATTCAGAGTGACTCTTAGCTTCTTGGGCTTGATCCTATTTTAAAGACTAGAGAACTGAAGCTAAGAGAGATTAGGCAGAACCCACGGTAGATGGTTAAGCTCAGACCTGAACTCGGTCTTCTAATTTCAAGTTTTGTTTTCTTTGGAGGCAAGCTGGTATGAAATGTATATTGCCTTTGACAAGATAATACTTACGCTCTATTTAGTGCTTCTCCTAGATTATAAGCCTTTTTTGGGGTGGGGATTTTTTGATTTAGAGAATTTTTTATTGAGAGTCTAGGACAGTCCTGAAAAGGCAATGCAGATCATAAAATCATGTAGATTTTTCTGCTTTTTACTCTCAGAACATATCTAAATTGTCTTTTGATGTTGCAAACCTTCTGCTATAAAGATATAGTCTAAGGGAGAAGTCCAGGCCACTTGTATTTTAAGGATTGCAATTTTCTTGGTGAGAGAAAGAGAACTTTGTTAGTAACCCTTTTAGTTTGGGAAGGTCTTCTGTGTTCAGTGAACTATATTTTCCATATGAGTTAGAAGGTTGTCTTGAGACACAAATATAGTCTAGCAATGAAGTTCATTCCCGTGATAATTAAATTATCTTTCCTTCTTTCCTTTATCCATTATAGTGATAGCATAAAATCTGCTTCTAAAGCCACTGGGTTTTGCTGTCATCCAGAGAAGGGTGACCCCCAAATATGGAGCATTGAATACCAGATTATAAATTTGGTCCAAAAAGATTGTGCATGGTTATTTTGATACTGTCAAACTTCCCACATATATGAACTGAATAATGTAATTCGTATATGAATTGATTGTGTGTGTATATGACTGTAAACATCTTTATTTATTTATGATGTAGGAATCAAATAACACTGTGTAAATAGCCTTTCTTACAAATTCCAGGTAGCCCTCTTATTCCAAAAATGGGGAAATTTTGCATTCATCCTTAAAGTGTACACGCGCTTATCTGATAGCTCTGTATTTTAACAATGATGTTACTAGTGTCATGGATCTGTCTTGCATCTTTCCTACTCAGGTGGGGTATCTTTGTTTGGTTTTTGTTTTGGTTATTGAGCTCGTGATAACCTGTGTGAATTCCCTTCCCCATCTTGGCCACATTCTCTTTGTGATGGGTCATCTTTCGATCTCATTGGACTTTACTGTCTTTCTAACAGTGTGAGTTCAGGGCTCTGGGCCGAGCAGTTTCGTGAGAAATCATCCTCATCTTCTGTAGTGGTGCATGTTTTCAAGGCAGGAGAAACATCAGCAGTTCTTACAGGGCTGCCTATCAACCTGGGAGTCCCGAGACCTGGCTTTGCACTGCTTCAAGCAGGTAACTAGTTGAGTTACCAAAAAAAAAAAAGCCAGGTCCATTCCCTGGTCTGTGTCTCTGTAAGTAGAATGGCAGATGGTGTGTTTCCTAAGGTGCCTTCCAGCGTGGTCAGCCGCTGACCTGTTCTCTGCACCGTGCCAAGTACAGTGGAAACAGCAAGGAAGAAACGCCAGGCGCATTTGTAACCACTAGGGTCACAATCTAGTTTCAGACACAGGACGGAAGCTGACAGCGCTGGGCAAGGGTACAGACGGAAGGCATTTGGAAGAGCGGTTCCACATCCCTCGGGGTGCTTGATGTGATCGGAGGAAGACACATGCAAAAAGGCACGAGGTTGCTGAGAAAAATCTCAGTGTCCGTGTCCTGGATTATCTCACCAGCGGGAAGCGGGAGGCCGGTGTCCTGAGTTTGCAGAAAGATGTGCTGTGGTTTACAGGGGCGCTTGCCCAGCCTGGACTCGGCACTTAGGTTCATTCAGTTTTGTCCTTTGTTTCTACCTTCCTGATGCACCCCCTTGTTTCTCCAGAAAATTTGCGGTGAATTTTTTGGAAAAACTTTATAGAAGGAATAGATGCTCACTGAAGGTAATTGAAATAGTACGTAAGATGTAGAGCAAAGGTAAATCGTGCTTTTCTTGCTGTCTTTGGGGTGACCGCTATTTTTTTTGCTTTTGGCCGCATTGGGTCTCCACTGCTGCACGCAGACTTTCTCTAGTCGCGGCACGTGGGGGCTACTCTTTGTTGTGGTGTGCAGGCCTCTCATTGTGGTGGTGGCTTCTCTTGTTGCTGAGCACGGGCTCTAGGCGTGCAGGCTTCAGTAGTTGTGGCACGCGGGCTCGGTAGTTGCAGCATGTGGGCCCTAGAGCACGCGGGCTTCAGTAGTTGTGGTGCACGGGCTCAGTAGTTGTGGCTCGTGGGCTCTAGAGTGCAGGCTCAGTGGTTGAGACACACGGGCTTAGTTGCTCCGTGGCATGTGGGATCTTCCTGGACCAGGGATTGAACCCGTGTCCCCTGCATTGGCAGGTGGATTCCTAACCACTGTGCCACCAGGGAAGTCCCAGGGTGACCACTGTTTAACAACTGCCGTATTTCCTTTCAGATCTTTTCCGGTATACATGCAAATATATATGTACGTTTTGGGGATATTTTTAAAAAACAAAATAGTATTTGATACGTGCTGTCCCACAGCTCTACCCCAGCAGTACACAGGGACAGCCTTTTATGACGATACATTTGGATATGATATACTCCTTTTGCCCTTGGAGAGCCAGGTACTAATAGCTCATGACAGCTGGCATTTACTGTGCATTCGCCGTGTGCCAGGTCCTGTTTGCTAAGCTTGCCACATGAATTAGGTCTTATGATTTTTCCCAACAACCCTATGGATGAACACTGTTATTATTAAACATTTTACATGATAAAACTGTAGTAGAGAGCCGCTAAGCTGCTTGCTCAAGCTTGTGGCATTATTTCCAAGAGAGACAACACATTTTTAAAAAGTCTTGTTAAATTGAAGTAATTTATATTTGCTCATTTCAGGAAGTATTTATTGAGTGCATCCTGTGTGTTGGGTGCTGTCCGGCAAGCTTTTCCTGAAAGCACATTTGGGATGGGGTAACGGGGAGATGGTCCACAGGCACGGGGCCCCACTAGTGCAAGGAGAGAGGGGCCCTGTGGGGAGCAGAGGGCACGGGGAGGGGGTCTCTGGACAGTGCTTGCGACATCGATGTTTGCGCCAGTCTGGCCCAAGGCCCAGTTCTTGTACAGATGCTTCCAGAGAGACCTGATTTTGATTTCGATTATGGCTTACCTGAGACTGAGTGACGGTTGATTTAAAACTGCCTGAGTCATGGCCTCAAAGGTTAGTGCTGGTGCCCCTCTAGCTGGCCTGGTGTCACCCCCCAACTCCTATGGAAGGGGAGTCACCCAGGGACTAGAGTGATGTGCCTGCAAGCAGCTATGTGGGTGTCTCCTAGTCAGTGGATTTGATGCTCTCGTGATGGATCAGACTTTCCTGCTCTTACCCACTTGGAAGAAAATTTTTCACTTGTCTTTGGGTTTTGCTGTGGGGCTGGCGGGTTAGAGCAGGGCCTGGCAGTTTGCTGGGTGACACACATGTTCTGCGAGCGCAATCACAGACCTCTGGGAAATGTGGAAAGAAGCAGCACTGAGGGGGCAGTGGGGTCATTGGTTATAAATGTTTCTGTAGCCACGGCATCAGACTTGCACACAATGGCCCGGGTTTCTGCTATATGCTTTCCCTGCTATTTTGGCAAGTTTGATTGGGGTGTCTCCCGTACAGAAGCCATGACATCAGCTTCTGCCATCAAGTATTTATAGCAGTTGGCACCTCCTACGTGGGTCACTTTTTGTGCTGTGATTTCTGTAAGGAGGTTGTAGCTGTCCTGTCCAAAGCCTGCTGCCCGTTTCAAGGTGTTCCCGATTTCTGAGCACCTTGGGAGATGGTGCTCTGGATAGGGGAAGTACCCCTCCCCGTTTGGTGTCCTCTGATGACTGTACAAGTCAACAAGGCCTGTAACGAGTGTCGTCCTGGCATTTGCGAGGTGCCAGACCCCTGTCCTTCCTGTGCCTCCTCTTCCTTCTCCCTGTTTTCTTTCTTTCTTTCTTTTTTAAAAACATTTCTTATTAAAAATTGAGCACGGGGGCTTCCCCGGTGGCGCCGTGGCTGAGAGTCCGCCTGCCGATGCACGGGACGCGGGTTCGCGCCCCGGTCCGGGAAGATCCCACATGCCGCGGAGCGGCTGCGCCCGTGAGCCACGGCCGCTGAGCCTGCGCGTCCGGAGCCTGTGCTCCGCCACGGGAGAGGCCACAGCAGTGAGAGGCCCGCGCACCGCAAAAAAAAAAAAAAAAAAAAAAATTGAGCACGTATTTTGGCTTCCTTGATTTGCTGTTCTTTGCTAATTGCCTGTAGAGTGAGCCTGGGACCATGAAAAAGTTTGTACTTCCCTTCAATGATGATAATAGCTACTCTTTTTTAAAATTATTAATTCATTCATTTATTTTTGCTGTGCTGGGTCTCCGTTTCTGCGCGAGGGCTTTCTCCAGTTGCGGCGAGCGGGGGCCACTCTTCATCACGGTGCGTGGGCCGCTCACTGTCGCGGCCTCTCTTGTTGCGGAGCACAGGCTCCAGACGCGCAGGCTCAGCAGTTGCGGCTCACGGGCCCAGTTGCTCCGCGGCATGTGGGATCCTCCCAGACCAGGGCTCGAACCTGTGTCCCCTGCACTGGCAGGCAGATGCTCAACCACTGCACCACCAGGGAAGCCCACTACTCTTAACCGAGAGGCTGACCTTGTACCAGGCATTGAGAAGTGGCTTTCAATCCTCACACTCAACCAGCTGGGATAGGTGGTGTTTAGCCCCAGTTACTGAGGCGGGTGTTTAGCTCAGAGTGCTTGAGGGGCCCTCCCAAAGTCACACAGCTAGAAAGGGGCAAAGTAGGACTAAACACAGATTGTCTGCGTCAAACAGATGGTCTGATTCCAAAACGGGCTCTTAAATCCTGGGGCCAAAGAGCTGAACGTGGATTGGAATTGCTATGATGTAGAGGTCCTTTCTGTATTTTTGTTATTGACCCTAGACATTTCCTTGAACTAAACTTTCCTGCCTTCAATAAATACGAAATATTTGAAAGTTTAAATTTCAGCCCTGAATTTTGCAACATAGAGAAATAACACTTTAGGTTTGCTTTGGATATAAATATTTATTATCCAGTCACAGGGCTTTACAATGAAGACCTTTTCCCCCCACAATTAATGGGAAATAAAACCCTAATTAATAGGCACACATACTAATCATTTTAATTTTTATACATTTTTAGCTGTTGTTCAGGCTTTCCTCGTGGTACGCATGTGTACAGGATCTGATATCATAGCTAGAAATCAGAATATTTAGGAAAAAATACTTAGAGTTATATTTTTCAAACTTTCAAACTAGACATTTTACATTGTTCAGTATACAGTTGGAATTAAAGCTTCACAAAACAACACTTAACCTGTAATATGGATGACGCACTAGCATATTTTTAATTTCATTAAAAAAATGGAGCTCATTGCCTGGAGCAATTGGACATCCACAGACCAAAGAAACAAAACAAAACAAAACCTTGACCTAAGCCTCACACCTTATATACAAAAATTAACTCAAAATGGATCACAGACTTAAATGTAAAACTATAAAGCTCTGAGGAAACAAAAACATGGAAACTCTTTGAGATTTAGAGCTAGGCAAAGAATTCTTCCTTGGACCCGACACAGAAAACACAGCCCATAAAAGGGAAAAACCGATAAGTTGGATGTATTGTAGGGCACAGAGAATATAGCCAATGTTTTGTGATAACTTTAAATGGCGTATGATCTATAAAACATTGAATCACTATGTTGTACACCTGAAACTAATTTAATATTGTAAATCAACTATAATAAAAATAAATAAATCAAACATGTCAGTTATCTGTGCAGAGGGAAAAGAAAAGACTGTGTTAAGAGGATGTAAAGACAAGCTACAGACCAGGAGAAAATATTTACAAACCCCATGTGATAAAGGACTAGTATTTAGAATATATGTTTAACAAACCTCGAAATTCAGCAGTAAAATAAACAATATAATTAGCAGATGAGTAAAAGACACGGAGACATTTCATCAAAGAGGAATGTACAGATGAGAAATATGCACGTGAAAAGATTTTCAACCTCATAAGCCATCAGGGAAGTGCAAATTAAGACCACAGTGAGGTATCACTACCCACCTACAGGAATGGCTAAAATAAAAAATAGCAACACCACCAAATGCTGGTGAGGGAACATAAAGTGGTGCAGCCACCCCGGAAAACAGTTTGTCAGTTTCTTAAAAAAAAACTAAACATGCGGGATAGTTAGGGAGTTTGGGATTGACATGTGTGCCCTGCTATATTTAAAATGGATAACCAGCAAGGACCTCCTGTAGAGCACGGGGAACTCTGCTCAATATTATGTTAACAACCCAAATGGGAAAAGAATTTGAAAAAGAATAGATACATGTATATGTGTAACTGAATCACTTTGCTGTACACCTGAAACTAACACAACATTGTTAATCAATTATGCTCTAACATAAAATAAAAAGTTAAAAAACAAACAAACAAACAAACAAAAAACTAAACATGCAACCACCATAGGACTCAGTAATTACAATCCGGGACAGATTTATCCAGAGAAACGAAGACTAATGTTCGCACAGAAACCTGAACCTGAATGTTCACAGCAGCTTTATTCATAATACCCAGAACCTGGAGGCAACCCAGATGTTTTCAGGGGCTGAGTGGGCTTATCCCTGAAGGGCTGTGGTACATCCACTCCCATGGAACACTACTCTGCAATACAAAGGAACATATTAATACACACAGCAACCTGGATGAATCTCCAGAGAATTATACTGAGTGAAAAAGAAAGCCAATTCCCAAAGTTTAAATAAGTATAGGAATCCATTTATATATAGCATCCTTGAAATGACAAAACTGTAGAAATGGTGAACAGATTAGTGGGCCAGGGGTTAAGAAGGGGGGAGGAGGTGGCTGGGGAGTGGGAGTGACTATAAAAGGGCAAAGTGAGGAATCCTTGCCGTGCTGGAAACGGTCTGTAATTTGACTCTTCTGATGCCAGCCAGCATCCTGGTGTGAGATTGTACTACAGTTTTGCAAGATGTTTCTACTGGGATCATTTGGGCAAAGAGTATTTGGGATTACATGTGTATGTATAAGTGAATCACTTTGCTATACCCCTGAAACTAACGCAACATTCTAAATCAACTGTAGTCCAATATAAAATAAAAATTAAACAGAAAAGTGTATGGGATTTCTTCTTCTTTCTTATAACTGCATGTGAATCTACAATTATTTCAAAATAAAAAGTTTAATTATTGAAAACATGCTGGCTGCTAAGCATTCAACTGATTTCATTATTTACTGGAAAACTCCTCTGGAGGAATTTAAATAAGAACTTCTGGCTTTTTGAAAGTCATTAAGGTTCTTCTGAGATTTTATTTGCACATTATAAAGAAATCAAACAATGCAGAAAAGTACACACGTGAATGTTTTAAAAATCACTCCAATCCCACCCTTCAGAGATTACCATAAATTTGAAAAGTGTAATATTTCCTTCACCACACATTTAATTTGCTTTCCTTCTGAAGGCTATCATGGCAGTGATATCACGGCATGATATCAAGGCTATCATGGCCACTGCTGTGGCCCCTCCCACTGCGGAGCACAGGCTCCGGACGCGCAGGCTCAGCGGCCATGGCTCACGGGCCCGGCCGTTCCGCGGCACGTGGGATCTTCCCGGACCGGGGCACGAACCCGTGTCCCCCGCATCGGCAGGCGGACTCTCAACCACTGCGCCACCAGGGAAGCCCCAAGTGTATGCTTTTTGTTAGAAATTTTATTACCTATCTTTGGGCATCCCAAGGATTCTAGGGAGACAAACCTGCTCATGTCTAAGATCAGGTAAGAATCCCTGGAGGGACCATGTGGGATGTTGGCAACCGTGTTGGTTCTAGAATTGACACATACATGCTGCTGTATTGAAAATGGCTAACCAACAAGGACCTACTGTAGAGCACAGGGAACTCTGCTCAATAGTCTGTAACAACCTAATTGGGAAAAGCATTTGAAAAAGAATAGATACATGTATATGTATCAATGTAACTGAATCACTTTGCTGTACACCTGAAACTAACACAACATTGTAAATCAACCATACTCCAATATAAAATAAAAACTTAAAAAAAAGAAAAAGAGAGGCCTCTTGTCCTGGTTCTTGTCCTCTTCGCTGGAAAAGTTACTTGATTTCTGTGAGTTTTGGTTTCATTCTCTTAAAACAGGGGTGTCTGCAGTCACACAGGGCTGCTGGGAGGAGCAGAGGAGATGCAGGGTGGAAATCCTTTGCAGCCTATAAAGCGTTCCGTGCGTGTGAGGGCAGAGCGGTGTAAACGGCATTTCTGGAATAATTGTATGAAACGCTTTAAAGCAGCATCGTAGGTCTGCCTGATGACATCCGTGGGTGCCTCCTATGACAGGGGAGGCCCAGCTCAGCTCAGAGTCTCTCTTGTTGCAGAGTCAGAGATGCCCAAGAGGATGCCCCTCCCCCGCCCTCAGCCTAGAAAAGAGGAGGCTCTTTCCTGCCTATATTTGGTGGCATCAGCTCAGTGCTTTAGGGACGACGGGAATGAGCAGTGGACTGTGGAGAAGAGAGCTCACTGCCCACTAGCCAGTTAGCCTGCACCCCACGGTGACGGGGCGGGGCGGGGAGAACGGGGAGGGGAAGTCGTTTCATGGTAACTTGCCAAAGGCTTTCTGAACCCGTCTGCGCACAGAAGTGACCAGCATGAAAAGTAAAAGATCTGTTAGAGGCAGATGGACTGTATTAGTCCCGTACATTTATGGCTTTTGTGGCCTCAAAACAGCCCGTGACAGAGCTGCCAGGACTTGATAGCTTTCTGGGGAATGCTGGGTCAGCCAAGGGGCTGGGGAAGCGAGGGAAGACCGTACGTGCCCTGCTGCTCTGACCTGGCTGTGGTTACTGAAAAGAGACGCCCAAGTGGGATCTCTCAAGTACTTTTCTTAACCCCTTTAGGCCGCAGTAATTTTCATTGGTTAACAGCACAGGGCTTCTCTGACAATTAGATGCGATAATGCAGTAATGTATGTGGAAGTTTAGGAGGCTTGCAGGAAATGAGCTTGAATTAGGGGCAGTGGGGAGCATTTGGCACACCGAAGGTACTTCAGATATTTGAGGAATGAATGAACGAATGCATGAATGAATGTGCAAATGAATGATAACCCCTCAGCTGTTGGGGTGAGAATCAGAGCATCTGTGTCCTGCTGTCCCAGGCTACTAAGTAGGGTGGGTGCTTCGTTCTCTGCTTTCCCTTTGGACTTTTTAAGAATGGGAAAAGGTCCTTCCTTGAGTTATTTTTCTGGTCAATGGCAGAAGCTCCTTTTTATCACTGTTAGTGTCTGGAGCTTGAAGTCACACCTGTCTTTTTTTAAATACTTGACCCTCTCATTTAACTGTTGGCCACCCTGAGAGCAGAGAGGAGGATGGACTTACTTACCTAAGGTGGCATTGCAAATTGGCCCCGGGGCCAGGACTAGAGTCCCCAGCCCCTTGATTCCCAACAGCTCTGTTTTCTGTATTGTGCTGCTTTTCTGTTTCCATCCTTGACAAGACGGTAAATCTAAATTGCACTGTGCTCTTTTAGCGGGGAGGGTGCACTTTAAGAATGGCAGGTGGCCCAGACCTGAATTTTTCTTTCATGCTATGTTCTCATGGCTCAGAGTTAATCCCTGGCTACTGACGGGGAAGATACAGGAAGTTGTTTTGTATGTAAACTTATGCAAGAGTATTTTTCCACCTGGGAGTTTATTTGGTTTGGACTCTGGAATAACTCTCTGGCATTGGTTTCTTTATCCTAAAAGCAGAGAGAACTGTAAACACTTTTTTAGGGGGTTGAGCCTGACTCGTCTGACTTGACCTGGGTTCCTAGTGCTTAGAGTCTCAATAAGTGTTGGTGAACTGGGCGGAAGTGTGCGAGTGTCAGGGCGGTGGGTTGCACCACCTCTCCTGAAGTGGAGGGTGCACGCTCACTGCACACCTGTTGAAACAGAATGGAGCCTGGGCATCTGTAAGTTTTAAAAGAGCCCCAGGTGACTGTGGTAGACAGTGAGGGTTGAGAACCCCTGTCCAAGGTGAGTGGGAGTCCTAGGTAACACAAGTGTTTTCTGCTTTCATCAGCGTAGAAGGGTTTTGGGTGCTTTGGGGTGATTAAAGAACATTGTGCAAATAGATGTGGAACTTACATAAACGCCATATCCTGCTACCATCTACCATGGATATGTTTACCGGTCCCTCAGTTTATTCTGATACCTATGCATTCTACTTTCTCGTCACGGAATAACAATTTGACAGTTCGTTATGCAGGGCTACTACAAGTCTGGTTTGATTGGCATGGAATGACCTGGGGTGAAGTGCTGTGTAGGTATTTGTTGCACTCCTGTCTGGTCCAGCTCTGTACCCAGCAGGTGATAAATATTACCTCTAAGCAAGGGCTGTGGAGTCAGGCTGCCTCGGTCTTGCTGACCAGAGATGCAATTTGGGGAAAATTGTTAAACTTGTCTGAACCTCACTTTCTTCCTCTATAAAATGGGAAAACAGGTGTCATTATCATCTCACAGGATGGTTCAGAGGTTTAAGTGCAAACATGTATGTAAGTGCATAGTGTAGCGCCTGTACCTAGCACATAGTAAGTGCTCAGTAAAGTTGTCATGATTATGTCATCATCACAGTTTTTCTTTTTTTTTTTTTTTTTTTTTGCGGTACGTGGGCCTCTCACGCTCACTGTTGTGGCCTCTCCTGCTGTGGAGCACAGGCTCCGGACGCGCAGGCTCAGCGGCCATGGCTCACGGGCCCAGCCGCTGCGCGGCATGTGGGATCTTCCCGGGCCGGGGCACGAACCCGTGTCCCCTGCATCGGCAGGCGGACTCTCAACCACTGCGCCACCAGGGAAGCCCAGTTTTTCTTTCTTTTATTAGGTTTTTTTAATAGTTTAGTTCTTCAGTGTACATATTCAAAGTTAATACATTTGTCAAAGATAATTCATCGTTAGCCCTTGAACCAAGGATTTCTCTAGTTTTAACTGGTAGGGTTAATTCACCACTTAAACACGGGCCTCTTTAGCACCTTGTTTCAAACGAGTGTAGCCAAGGGATTTCACAATTGGAACCTTGCATCTGAAAGCTGATTTTAATCTGTATGAGTGATCAGTCCTGGAGCTCCATTTGTTTCTTTGGTTTCTTCCTGGACACTCGCCTGCGGTGAGTTCTGGTACTGAGGGGATGGTTTTATTGCGGCTTCATTAGTAACCTTAGGGAATATGATCTTATGCTGTAGGAAGCGCTGAGATGGTGTTATTTATGTGCCATCTGGGCAAAGTTATGTGCTTCCCATGGCTACCCGTGCTTTTTCTTCTTAGGTCTCTCTCATCAAGCTGATATGTTTTTTGTCCGTTCCCCATTAGACTCGAAGTTCTATTTGAACCAGGACTCTGGTTGTTCTTGGCACCGCCAGGTCCTCCGTGCTTAGCAATGTCTCGCACATAGTAGGTGCTACTAAATATTTAGCGAATGATAATCCAGCTGAACACAGGATAAATCCACAAGTTAAGATTTAAGCTTTGTGGTATGAATCCAGCATCAACCCAACTTAGTACATCAGTTTTGTTAATGCAAGTTGAAAATGTTTTAGTAGCTAACTTAGTTCAGCAGTCATTTATTGAGTGTCGTACAGGCCAGGCATTAGGGATAGAAGGACGATATCTGATCCCTGCCCTCATGAACAACGTCTGGTGAGGTGGATGGACACACAGCTGTGATATGAGATGGTACGGGGCACACTGTGTGCCCTTGGAGCGGAGGGTAGGGTTTGTGTTTTATGAACACGGGTGACAAGTCCAAACACAGTGGAAGCCGCTTGTTACATATTCATGCTTGTATATTTTACAGGAAGCACCTACCTTTAAGTAGGTGCTAAATAGACTCTCTTCTGGCTTTAATATGGATTGCATGGCTTTTGGCTGGGTCTTGTTTTTCTTTCCTTCGCTAGGAGAAAAAAAACACAGGGTAGCATTGCTGCAGGAGCTGTGGACCAGAGGCTAGGCGAGTAGCCTTTGGTTCTGGCTCTGTCACTAAACCAGACTATTCACTTCCATTACCTGGGCACCGGGAGGGCTGGGCCATCTGATGTCGAAGCACCTTTGAGTTCTGACTCTGAGACTGATCCTTTCAATCCGTCTTCCTCGGGAGTGGAGAAAGGACAGGGCAATTTGGGAACTGTTTACCTCTGCTCCTGCTCCTGGGACTCTGCAGCCTAATTTTGGGTGAAGATCGCCATCAGCAAGCTCGGGGAAGCATCCGCGAGCTGCCTGCTTGGTGCTCAGCTGCGAGGGGTCCGCAGTGGCGTAACTCTCCTCGGCGTTAGTGGAAGCAGCGTTGAGGTCCGGGCGTTCGCGGATGCTCAACGCTTTGAAGCAGAACTCACGGAATCTCTGCCCTGAATATGTTTTCAGGATTCCACCCAGCGTGATGTCTCTGGATTCAGCACAGGAAATTGAATATCATCATGTGACATTCGAATGCTCTTTTACCTTTGCTACAGGAATGTGCAAACACAGCTGTTGAGTCTAGGGGAGGCAAACCCCCTTTCTGCTCAGCCCTGCTCTAAGTTTGGGTGACTTCAAGCCCACAGAGGAGATAAAACGTGGTCTTGTATGGCAGCTTGCTTCTCTCTTGGAGACCTTGGAGGGAGTGATGCAGTACCAGTCGCGGGCTGTTTGCACCCGAGCCCTAGACCCCGGCTGCGTGTTACGTTGCTTTCGGTTGGGAGAAGGCGGGGGTCAGGGAGGGGAGGCTCTCGTCTTAACTCGATTTTACATGGCTGTTATTAATGGTAACCATGGTTTCTTAACATTTGTGTTCTGCTTCATAGTTCACTAGGAATTTTTAAATCCATTATCTCATTTTATCCTCAGAGCAGTTCTGTGAAAAAGGCAGGTCCGCGTTCATGCCTTCTGTTTTCCAGTGACTTTACCGTGACTTGCAGAAGTTGAGAGCCTTGATCAAGGTCGTGGGCGGAGTTAGCGGCCGAGCTGGGAGTAGGTCTCGGACCTCTGGTGACCCCGTTCCTTCCTTGCTGTCACACCAGTGCTCTGCACCCCATAACGGCACACGTTGGGGTTAGTCTTCTGTGGGTCCCTTACATCTGGGGAGGGGTTCTGGGAGGTTTCGGTTCAGCTCAGAGCCTTTCGTTGTCCCGTCCTCTGTCTGCTTCCTCCTGATGCGTGGGCATCCCTGAAGGCCGCAGGTTGACCTTGTGTGTGGGGCTGTGTGAACCTTCTGAATGAGCTGTAGACGGGGGACCCCCTGTGCCCACCTCCACATGCCCGGCTTGGACTGACCTGAACGTCACTCTCGTTACAGGAATGGGGTATGGTGTGTGCTAGGTTCTTTTCTTTTTGATTCAAGCTAGTGAGGGCCAAAGTGGAAACCAGTGATGGCAGTTAGCGAGCTGCCTTAAAATCGTGATGTAGAATCTTCCGCTCCCCAGTGTGAGCTACTCAGGGCCATGGCCGGGTCACGTTCATCTGTGTCACTGCCGCAGTGCTACCTGGTGTCTGGGTCGGAGTCAACGTGTGATCGGTGCTCGCTATGCCTGAGTGTAAGGCCAGCAAAGGTAGTAAATCTGGAAAACGGCAAGTCAGTTAAAGGAATTTTTTTTTTTTTTTTTTTTTTTTTTGCGGTACGCGGGCCTCTCACTGTTGTGGCCTCTCCCGTTGCGGAGCACAGGCTCCGGACGTGCAGGCTCAGCGGCCATGGCTCACGGGCCCAGACGCTCCGCGGCACGTGGGATCTTCCCGGACCGGGGCACGAACCCGCGCCCCCCGCATCGGCAGGCGGACTCTCAACCACTGCGGCCACCAGGGAAGCCCTAAAGGAATTTTTACTAAAGACTTTGCAAAAGAAATCTTTTTAGAAAAGTGGACCTGTTTCTCGGTTGGGATTTAATTTCAGCTCCGAAAAGCAGCTGTGTGCCCAGAGGGTTTTGGGGTTTCACTTCGTGACACATGAACTTAATTCGATGTTGTATGACTTTGTTATCCTTTTGTGGATTTACTGGACCTTTCTCCCAAATGGAGTAGATTGTTTCTATAAAATGACACTTCCTTTTTGAGAAATCTAGCAGTAATTTTATGGGATGATCTCCCTGCTTGTTCAACCCGAAAGATGACGACCCGCCAAGAACCAGACACACTGCTTTCGGCTCTGGGAATGGGGTCTGGTTTGCGCCTTCGCAGCCGAAGGGAGACGGATGCTGTCAGAGCTGAAAAACAAGACACGTGTCTGCGTCCTGGTCCTTCCCCGTTGCTGTTCCATGTCTCTAAGCTGGCATCTCTTTCAGCTTTTAGGAGCTGAATGGGTGTGTGTACACAGGCTGTAGGAAGTAAGGTGTCCTGGTTTTCTCCTGCCCGGCTCTCTGACTTTGGATAAGTCACATGGGGTCGCTGAGTGACCTTCCCTTTCTGTCATGCTTTCCTCGAAGGGTTTTTGGAAGAGTCAGTGAGGTAATATGTGTGAAAGTGCTTTTTTGTACTTTTAAAAAAATTGAAGTGTTGTTGACTTAGACAATTATATTAGTTTCAGATGTACAGTATATAGTGATTCAGTATTTTTATAGATTACACTGCATTAAAAGTTATTGGAAGATAATGGCTCTAATTCCCTGTGCTATGTGTACTTATAAATTTTGGAAAATTTCAAGCCTGTGTGTATTTTTGAAGCATATGTAATTGGCTGGGCTCTGGGCACTTGGATCTCAGGACAGTCCCACCTCCCTACTGGTAAGAGCACCTCCTGGGCCTTAGCTGTTGTGCAGACAGACAGTATGGTTCGTGCCTCAACACCTGCTTTCCGTCTGGGAGTCTGGAGCTTGACACGCCAGGCAGAGGGGGCCCGTGGGACCAGCCCCCATTGAACTCTGCACTGGGTCTCTGACGAGCTCCCCTGGGGGACAGTGCTTCACATGTGTTGTCACTGTGTGACTCCCCTGGGCGAGGATTCTGGAAGCTTGTGCCTGGTTTCCTCTGAATTTCGCCCCGTGTGCCTTGTCGGTTTGCTGACTCGCTTTGCACCTTCCCGCTGTAACAAATCACAGCTCTGAGTGTGCCTGTACACTCTCTTGTGAGTCCTCCTAGCCGACCGTCGACCCTGGGGGTCGTTGACAGAGACCCTTTTCTTTTCTAAGCATTAATAAATATGTAGATGTTTTTAATAAAATGGGTATGGTATCTTTTTGAGATCTCTTTTATTCAACAGATACCAATGAGCATTTTATCATATCGTTACATATTCTTTCAAAACATGATTGATAATTATCTCAAATTGTGTTTTAAAGGTTTATGCAATGTTAGGAGTTGGAATTTTCCATTTCATAGCGCTATTATAGGTAATGAAAAATCCTTGTTTGTAGAACTTGGTGTTCATCTGTGGTTATTTTCCTGGGACAGATTGTTCTTGGAGTGAGAAGGTGACAGGACATGATCACGTGTGCGATCTGATAGACACGCTACATTGTTCATCAGAAAGGTGGTCTCCGTCCACACCACTGTGAGCGGTGCAAACGGGCAGCCCTCTCCGTGCATCCTCGCTAATACTAAGTA
>RJWK010051299.1:0-15997 GCA_004363435.1 Platanista minor | reverse complement strand
TTTTTTTTTTTTTTTTTTTTTGCGATACACAGGCCTCTCAGTGTTGTGGCCTCTCCCATTGCGGAGCACAGGCTCCGGACGCGCAGGCTCAGCGGGCCGTGGCTCAAGGGCCCAGCCGCTCCGCGGCATGTGGGATCTTCCCGGACCGGGGCACGAACCCGCGTCCCCTGCATCGGCAGGCGGACCCTCAACCACTGCGCCACCAGGGAAGCCCAAGAAATCTTACTGATGGATATGAATACAGGGCCATGCTTTCCCCGCAGTGGCTTTGGCTTGTGGGGAGAAACCGGCCAAAGAAGTGATAAGAGTGGACAGCGGCAAAGAATCAGGAGGACAGGATGGAGAGGGAAGGCTGCCTGGGGTGAAGAGCAGCCCTCACCTGGTTCAAAGGTGGAGGAAACCAGCAAGCAGGGGGAACAGAGAGGAGCGCTGCCTTTGATCACGCACAGCAGACCCACAGACGATAGCCCCTCAAAACGCAGAACGTCTACTGGGCAGCGTCAGGGGGGACGTCCACTTCCATCCTAAAGCTCTGTGGCCTTGGGACAGTTAACCTTTATGAAGGTCTTTCATTCTGCGTAAAATGGGGAGAGTGGTTTCCCCACACAGAGCTGCTGTGAGAGTTAATGAGATGATCACATGGAAGCATCTAGCACATTGCCTGGCACTGTGCTGTAGGAGCAAAGCAAGTCCTATCTCCCATCCCACTGCATCTCAGGAAAGGTCAAAGGGCTCAGGGGCGCTGTGCCGAATACAAGGGAATCACGGATGTTCAATGATGGGGAGATGGGCTGGGGCTGGGGTTGGCGTGGAAGAAAGCAGCGGGTGTCCAACTGCACAGTCTTCTAGTTCTTGAATAGGCTGAGCTGTAAAAGTGTCTCCACTGCCCAGTCTATTAATTGATGAAGTAATGGTGTAACCAAGAAAATAGTCAGATGTGGTATGTAAGCTATTTACTAAGGCCGGACATTTTTATCTTAGAAAGAATCTTCTTAAGAAGTTGAAAAAATTCTGAAGGCACTCATGAGTTTGAAAGCGCTCATCCTGGATATCTGAGGATTCCAGTATTTGAGTATTTTGGCTTCCATTTGGGGGATTCTTCTCTGTGAGTGATGACATGTTATTTCAAGTAATTCTCACAATAGCCGCATGAGGTAGGAACTTCTTGGAAGCAGGCAGTAGACCATGAGTCATAGCTCTCCTCACCCCAGCTAAGGCAGATTGGAGTAGGAGTAGATATTGTCCAAGCCAGACTAATTGGTTTTCATCTCTTTTATTATCATTCCTAATATAAAAACAAGACTTAAAAAAGGTTAAATCAAACGTCCATTATCTATCTTGCAAGAGGCAAAACTCGGATTTGTATCCAAGACTGTTGAACTCCAAAGCCTGCTGCCTTGCTGCACAAATACATATGCTTGGTCTTTGCAGGTGAATAGGTCAAGTTCTAGTGGACATGGCTTTGGCCTAGAGGAGGGTCTCCAGGCTGGCTTGGCATCAGAATAGACGTTGCCTTTCCTCTGTTTGCCAGCTTGTGTTTACATGACCCAGGCAACAGGACCAGCGGCGTTGCATGAGCAGCTAATGCATCTGGGCAGTCATGGCCAAGGGAATGGGTCTGAGCTGTAATTTTCAGGGCTGAACTCTAGACCAGAGGTCTCCAATCCCTGGGCCTCGGACCGGTATCGGTCTGCGACCTGTTAGGAACCGGGCTGCACAGCAGGAGGTGAGTGGCAGGGTCCAGCAAAGCTTCATCTGCCGCTCCCCATCGCTCGCATTACCACGAACCATCCCCCCCATCACTCGCATTACCTCCCTCCCCAACCCTGTCTGTGGAAAAATTGTCTTCCACGAAACTGGTCCCTGGTGCCAAAAAGGTTGGGGACCACTGCTCTAGATGAGAGATGTACCTACAACATGTTCCTAAACATAGCCTTGATGGTGAGCAGTTGATATGGGGAAGATACCCCTTTGGTTTTAAATTATTTTTACAACTGTAGGTGAAGCCTCAAACCCTCTGACCCCTGTGAACCTTTTTTGGATACCAGTTAGTTATCCTTTACTCAAATAAACAGCCCCCAAGTAGAAGCAGATACACAAAAACTTTTATTAAGTGGAAGTTAGACTTCATGGTAATTAACCAGTTACAAGTGCATTTAAATGCATGTGTGTGGACACCGTAGAAGTCAGAATGGTCTTCCCGAAAGTCCAGTGTTCTGGCTCGGCACGTGCCAGTGCAACCCAAGGTAGAACCATACACGCAGGAAATACAGGGCAACGATGACGTCAGACTAGAATGCAACACCATATTCATTGTTACAGCTAAGCATTACAGAACATGAAAGTCCAAAGACCAGAAGACTATTACTAAAGTGATTCTTACTACAGACCTTTACTTCTACTTAAATGCTTCCCTAGGACCAACGTAGCAAATCCTCAACTCTGGGGGGACAGCACCATTTCTATATTTTATGCTTAAATGGGCCACAGAAACTGTAAACATTCAGTGGTCCTCGTGATGCCCATTGCAGGTAGATGCCAGCTGTCCCCTTGGGAAAGTGCAGTTTAGTTTAACTGGTGTCAACATTTTATATTGTAAATCTTCCATCTGAAATTTGTCTTCTCTTTCAATTAGCACCAGTTTATTTGAAATAGTTTTCCTGGTGTTAAAATATTTAGGAAACATTTTTTGTTTAACCAACACACAAAGTCCCAAACAATGGAAAGCAAAAAACATTCAAAAAGTTGTTATAGAGAACAGCATTTAGAAAAACAACATCATTTAAACATTCGACAAATCTATGTACAAGGTGCCCAAAGCTGGCAAGGAGCATGGCTGAGGAACAGTCACATAAAAGGTTTATTAACCTGAACCTCATCAGGCTGTATTTACAGTCGGATAGGTATTCAGAAATGTAGTATCAGAACATCTGAATTTGGCTAAAAATCATATAAAAAGACACATCCCCACCCCCAATAACTTCTAAATAGGTAGCAAACATATCCAGTATAACCACAAGTACCAGGTTTAGAAGTGTGTTTTTCCATATTTTACATACAAACAGCTGAGAAACTTTCTCAGTGGACACAGAAGAGATCCGGAATGGCAGAGAAATGGAGTTCTTTATTTCAACATTGTCAGATGAAGGAAAGAATTTTTGTCATGCTGAGTAATGTAGGAAAGTACTGATTAAGGAGCAAAGATAAATTATTAGTGAAAAAGGTTTCATGGAAGTACAAAATCTAAAAGAGGGCTGAAGAAATGTGTGTATGTTTTATATGGACTTTCCAAAAAATACAAGTAATGATCTCCAAATAATTTTGAAAAAAAGACCCATGATTCTGCTTTGCTGGACAATATTTTTATGTTTTGTTCTTCAAAACTATATAATCCAAACCCTTTGGAGAATAGTTTTTTTCCTTAGATTGCGACTTAAAACACAATAGACACAGCCCATGCTATATTCATCCAAGGCAATACTCATTAACTTCATGTAGTTTCGTTTGCTTGTGAATCCAGTGTTACTAGAACAGTCACCTCTAAAAGAACTGGGTCCATTTTTTTTTTTTTTTTTTTTTTTTTTTTGTGGTACGCGGGCCTCTCACTGTTGTGGCCTCTCCCGTTGCGGAGCACAGGCTCCGGACGCGCAGGTCCAGCGGCCAAGACTCACGGGCCCAGCCGCTCCGCGGCATGTGGGATCTTCCCAGACCGGGGCGCGAACCCATGTCCCCTGCACCGGCAGGCGGACTCTCAACCACTGCGCCACCAGGGAAGCCCTGGGCCCATTTTTGTAACAGCCCACATTTCCCATTTCTGCTGAAGAAGTAAAATATAAACCATTTCTCCTTTATTCACCTTCATGGATGAATTTGTTTAGAGCCTGAAATTTCAATGCACTGTCTTTAAAAACATCAGCTAGAACTATATAGATGGAAGTCCTACAACC
The DNA here is from genome assembly GCA_004363435.1 of Platanista minor. NCBI lineage: Eukaryota > Metazoa > Chordata > Mammalia > Artiodactyla > Platanistidae > Platanista > Platanista minor. The sequence goes on along the minus strand of RJWK010051299.1, from coordinate 12,050 downwards.
CCATAATGATATGCATTCAAGGGTGTTTTGAACAATTTTCAGTTGTGGTAAGTCTCTATGAAAAAAATTGACTTGGATTGGATACAAAATAACATTACTCTTTGAAAATGCATAGTTTGTAACTTTTTACATTCATTCACTAATATTAAAGACTTTTGTTAAGCCAGTACTTACCTCCAAATGGTGGTAAGATTGCATTTTGAAAGATCTCTAAAAATTGGAGAGCATTGCCTCATTGCTTTTGAATTAGTGCCCGATTCTGAGTTAATGCCGGTCACGTTAACACCCGCATCGTACAGGAAGGGCTGCGTCTTCTGTCTTTCTCTTTTTCGTTTAGCAGGCACTAAAAAGCAATGCTTTCTACTCTCAGCAATTTCTATTAAGTACCCCATTTTAGCTATTTTATAATTTCATTTTAATAGGTTAGATTTGGTGTAGAAAACAATTTGAAAGATGGCTTAATTCTTAAAAGTAGAATGTTTTTAAACCCTATCATGGATAAAGGGCAACAGAGGTTTTGTATTGACTGTGGTTCTCTCACTCCACGGCTCCCTCATTTGAAAAAGATGACCGCAGGCCACTCGGCTGTTGTATTTGATGATCGTCACAAACCCTTTGGGACCTAGCGATTTTTTCTTATCCTGAGTTCTTCCTCTAAGTATATAGATTTTGATACATGAAACACTTTGGAAACTACACTAGTGTCTGGTTATTCCAGAGAGCTTATGTTTCAATGGCTGACTATCGCCCAACCATTAATTATAAAAATAGGAATTTAAGGTCACGTTGTAGGAAAATACTGATTAATGGCATTTTTAAAAAACGTGTATGATCCGCATGCCTGGGTTATTTTACACCCAGGACATTTTCAGTTATTGAAGTCACAGAATTAGTATATTTGGGGGGTATTGAGTTCTTCCTTAAAAATCTAAATCTTTTCTAAAGCTTTCTACCAGTGATCACAGAGGTTCCCCCAAACAGTCGAGATACTTTGGAAGAAGAAGCTTTGCTATCATCACAGGGCTTGGTCAAGTCACAGTCATTGCTTTCCAATTAGCAGAGTGTAGGGGAAAGGCATAAGCAAAGCAAGCATTTGTAATCTGCAAAGTGATGCATCTTTTTTTTTTTTTTGGCCGCACTGCACGGCACACAGGATCTTAGTTCTCCAACCAGGGACCAGGGATCGAACACATGTCTCGTTGGAAGAGCAGAGTCTTAACCACTGGACCGCCAGGGAAGTACACCCTGTGATGCATCCGTTTTTTGTTGTTGTTGTTTGTTTGTTTGTTTTAAAATTTCCCTTAGGTGGGAGTAGTTTATGGGGTATGCTACACTGTATATCCCTGAGGGGTAATCCCATCTCTGGAGCCACTGGCCCCCAAAGCTCTGCCTCTTTCCTTTCTGTCTTGGCCATCTGTGCCCAAAACATGGGAAGGGGGGCTCCACCAGGGTGAGAGACACGTGCTTCACAACAGGAGCAGATTGGATTTCTCTTTGCATAAACATAAACTTAAAACAATTATACCCTGCAGGAGCCACTACCTTTTCACATAATAAAGGCCAATTCCATTTTCATGCTGTGTAATCCTGGGCAGAGGTCAGGGCCTAGAGCAATGAATGTGAAGCTCTCTTCCTCTGCCCTGATCACTCCATTGGCTTTGCTCTGGAGGGGACTGGTGGGGTAGGGGACTTGGGAGGGGGGCTTTGAGTCAAAGTGAAAGGATTAGGTATCTGCCTTGTCATTATCAGTTAGTCTGACCAAATCTTTTGTGATGAGTGTGGCAGGTTGTCCGCTGACCGACCTGCTCTCTGAATGTTCACCCAAAACTGTTCAGACAAATGGAAGCATTTCCCGGAAGGAAGGGAGTAGCCTCATAGACTAAGCCTAACATACCAGTCCCGGGAATATCTATCCCCTTGGACCTCATTTAAGAGTGAGAAATCAGGAACACAGAAGCAAAAGTGTTTCATCCGGCGCTTCTGGAAGCAAACACACATAACAGCATGGCCTCTGGCTTGGGTGGATAAAGGCAAAGAGGAGAGGGTAACATTTTACTAGCGAATTTGAGGTGGATGCCAAGATGGGGAAGCAAGACTAGTAACTGGGGAATGTCTTTTCTCTCCCTTAACGCTCAATTTCTTCTTCGGAATGCTGGTTTTTCCTCTTTAGTCGGAGACGTAAAGAGAATTCAGAAGAAAATAAATGAGCCATGTTTTTTTTCTGTTTTTTTTCAAGAAAATTATGTTCTTTAATGATAGTGCTCTTGCCTTTTTCAGGAGTTGCTACTTGCTCCCCTGGCTAATTTTTCTGAATTCAAAATTTAGAGAATTGCCCCTGGTAAGTATGTAAATGTAACGGTTAATCAGACTTGAGAATTAATTTTAACACTTTCATAATATAAGTAAAGGAGATCTTTCCTTTGGAAGCTGGCAGTTAATAATTATGTGGATGGTGCTCAATAGGAAAGAATATTTTTAAGAAACAAGGACTACCGTTTAAGTGTTGAATTCATAATCTCCACCTTCTTTCAAAAATCTATAGTTGTTTTTTTTTTTTTTTGAGTAGTAGCTTCTTTCTTCTTCCCTGGAGCTTGGGGTCCTTTGAAGTCCTGCCGCTGTCATGGCATTGGTGCTAACCACTGCAAAACGGGCTTCTTTTCCAGCAGAGGAAGAAAGCTCACTGTTTCTTCCTCTAGCACTGTATTGCTTTTGAAACATGATAAAAGTATCTTTTATCAAAAAGCCTGTTAATGAAGCAGGTGATGGGCCAAAAAGGTTTAGGCCCCATTACTAAACTTGTGAGGGGCTTGACCCTAAACTCAGGATGTGAAACCTGTGAGCTGATGGGAGAAGGGGAAGATTAAATTTGTTCATGGACTGGCCAAACCTTTTAATCACTCACAACGACAGAAATCTCAGGCACTGCCAATGTTGTTTAAACTGTATTCATATTTAAACTTGACCTAACCATATTACCGGGTGTTTCCAACATTGAGCTGACAGTCGTTTTCAATTTGATCATTACAAATTGTAAATGTGAGCTGTTTTCAAATTTGGGGGCATCAATATAAGTTTACATGGATAACAAATGTTGAACGTTAGCGACAACATAACTTTTTTCCAAGGAGTCAAAAGTTTTACTCAGAACACTGCACCAGCTAATCAACTCCTATAATTAATCACTTAGATAGTTGGAATTTAGGGAATAGGGGTCTGGTAGGTACCCTAAAGGGATAAATTCGGGGGTGACTGAGTGTGCATTTGACAATGTGAATGAGTGGGCACTTTATCTCTATGCTGAAGTACCTGGATTGTAAGGATGGGTGAAGAACATGGGTCCCTGCGTTTTCTCAGGTCTAGAGTCATTCTGGAAGACTGAGGTCTGAGCGAGCTCTTTCACACGCTCTTTCGCTCCTCCCTCCAGGCAGTAACGGGGCCGAGTCACCGGTTGAAGCCCACCTGAACCAGGTTGGCCGTAGAGGTGGTGATGGCAATCTTAAATATTCTTATTTTACACTGGGTTCTAGGGAAGGTCAAATGAAGTCATGTATCTGAAAGAGACATACTGTCTTATATACGTGAAAGGGTTAGTGATTATCCCATCACCATCAGGACTCTGGTTATTTAGACACAGTCTAAAATAACTTAGTTCATCCAAATGAAGGAAGCAACGTCTAATTTTTTTCCATGACACATTTATTCCCATTTTGTCTTTGCCCTCAGGGAAAGGTGTTAAGGTTTTCTACGTGGAAAAACTCCATTTTGAGGTTACTGGACACTCTAAAATACCTAAGTACCTACCAGTTCTGAAGCAAGGATTTTGCCATGTCAGAGGTGAAACAAAAGGAACTTTTATCCTGGGATGCAAACTCACGAGGCAGGGTGGAGTGGGAGGGCGTGTGGAAGGGTTGGCAAGGGGCTTTGGCACAAGGAGACGATGTGTGCTATCTTAAACTGCAGGGGCTCCTGGCTGCCTTCTCCAAAGGCACAAGGCTGTTCTTCGCCAGCCCTCATCACAGTGGTCACGGCAGTGAAAACGGTAAGGAAGGTAGGATTACAGTCATTCCATGCTTTGGGGCCTGGCCTGGGCACGCCAGGAGGCAGAGTGACAGCTGAATAACGCTTCAGTATATTTTGATCAGAGGCAAGGCTAGTTTAAGGATATTGTATTTTTATCTTCAAGTCTTCCATGAGAATGATTTCTGGGGAGAACTGGCCTCTTTCCCTTCTTTGATTTTAGTTGCCCAGATGGTACCAATGCGTGAGTTTGTAGGGCTGATGGAAGAACTTGACCTGATGGCTCTGGAAGGTGAAACCTGCTTTTCCCCACAGTTGAAACTGGTGGCCAAAGGCTGCATCATCTGCCCACGTACACGTTCTCTTTGGTCTGCACACGGTTGGCCAAGAGTTTGAGTTTAGCTTAAGCGTCAAGGTAACATTATATTTCCAAGTCAGAAGATCTAGCAGCCCCAGGCCTGATTTCTGCATGGTTCCGATTGTCTAGAGCTGGGATCCCCCTTTAAAGGGGGTGTGTGTCCTCTGGTTCACCATGATCTCCGTCATTCTTTAGGGTCCCTCTGCCTGATCTGAGTCGCTCATTTACAGAATCTGCCTGTTCTTTCCAAGGCATCTGCTTAGAAAGGATTAGGAGGCTTCTATTTAAATAGGAAGCAAGACTCATTTGGTTCAAAACCATGCAGCAATAAACACTTCTTGGGAACTTTCAATGCCCACATTAGAGATATTCCAAGAGAATGGAGATAGAGATTTGGGCTGCTTCATCTCAGAGATGAGGCTGTATACATTTTCCCCTAACTCCATGCATTTCTAGTCTTCATGTGTGCAGATTCTAAAGCCTATTAGAAAGCAAAGTCAGAGTGACCCTCTGACCACCTTATAGGGCTTGCCCAACGGGTGTACGACCATTCTATCCCAGCTTTGCTTTTGATGTTCTCTGCATACTTGACTAATTAGTCTAGCTTTTGAATTACCAAAATCTTAGAAAGAAAAGATGCTTTCTTGCTTTAACAGTCAGTGGGGCTAGAAAAAAAACTGTAGAGCATTATGAAATGGTTTTGGCAAAGCTCAAAATTATTTGTACAGTTAATCAACTCTCCATGGCTGCCTTCCTTGTTTCCCGACTCTTGGGAATACAGTGACTTTCTGATCTCAGACTTGCCTGTCTGTGAATTCTTCATGTGAAAAATCAAGCACTTGTTCTGGTAAGTAATTTAAAGTTATTTAGCTCGTGCTGAGGACAAAATTATTTTAAACATCACTGATCACCTAAGAATTCTATCTTTGGGCTTACACACACCATCATGATTTTAGAAATTTCCATCAAATGATAACTTGTTGTTAAAAGCAGCTTTGTGGTTCTGGTAGGTTGAGGAATAAGTTTGTCCTTGTGACAGGAATCTATCATTTTACACTAAAGAATTTACAAGTATATTTCTCCCATTGCCTATAAGCATATCTATTAACATTTTCAAGATTTAAGATACATAAGATGATTCTTAAAGTCTTCTTTTTCCCCCAAAATACTTTGAAAACACACTGGTAAAGATAAAAGGAGTAGCTGTTGCCATCTTGATTCTCTTGTAATAATCTTCCATCTGATCTGCATTTCTACCCTTGCTGCAGAGGGTTCATTGAAAAGATATGCATCAGAACGCTTGCTTAAAACAGGCATAGCCCTTTGTTTGGAGAGCAGGAATTGCTTATAATATTAACACTTCCTGTCTGGTAAAATACTGTATTTTAAAAAATAAGCTACAATGTATAAAACCAAGGTCATTTCCCACAAAATGTTCATGTTCTTTGTGATTACAAAACACTGCACCTTGTAAAATATTTCCAGTTCTGTTAACTTGAGAAGTACTAATGCTTATTATAAAAGTGTCACATCTTTCAGAATTGTAGAAGCCTATGCAGTATATTTCTTGTCTTATTTGGAAAATTAAGTTATAATTATTATTGTATTTAAGATTACATTTTGACACAACACATTACCATTGTGATTCTCAGACTCACAAGAAGAGTTATAAAACATGAGATTGTCTTAAAAAAAAAAAAAAAAGGAACTATTTACAAAACAGGACCAGAAGTAAAATTCCCGTTTTGATTTCTGGTCCTATGATAGATACACCTTTTAAAGCATGTATATCATTGATTGGATCTGGACTTTTTCAAAGTCAGTCACAATAAGCAAACCAGTCGCTTTTAAATGCATTTTACACTTTCTTGCTCTAGCGGTGCGCATTCCTTAGTGATACAATTGGTACCTAAAAGTGCTAAGCTCGTTTTATTTACTGACTTCCGGTTTGACTAGTTACAATGCAAAAGACAGAAGGAAACAGTTCCGCTCTGGAGGAAGTCCCACAGGTACGGGGAACAGGGAAAGCGTGTATGCTGCTGGTTGGGTTATTTTCTTAGAGAAATGAAATTTCCAGTTGACCCGTGTGCCCAGCGCTTTCTCCACAATGATCCACATCCTCACCCATATTCATGAATCGTGCTCTGTTTCCACTCATTTGTATGCACAAATTCTTCCCTGCGTTCATACAGGTCAGAGCTACAGTTGATGTGGTTGACAGAAATTCTACAGGGTCATGAGAAAAAGCAGCACCTTGTCCACAAAAGTCCATGGAAGTTTGCTCCTTAACCCGCTATTAAAGTAAAATGCACGTCTTTCACGTCCCTCACCTATAGACTTCTGGGTTCAGCTAATAACCTCTGGGTTCAGTCATCCAACCGGCTGATTATAAAAGGGAACACCAAGGTGTCATATTCATAATTACATTCACAAACAGCCTTACATGAGTCTGTGAAAACCCACCAGGGACTGTGCTGTGGTTCAGATGTCAGCCTTAGAATGCAGGTCTAAGAAACAAAGAAACTGTTCTGTTTCATAGAGCATTCCTCCACAGCTCAAAAAGTCAGTACTGTCCAGTCCATGGCAATTTGTCTTGAAATGGTATTATGTTCACTAAAACACAAACAAACAAACAAAAAACTGTTCTGACTAGAAAAGATGCTGGAGATAATAAAAACCTTTCGAGTCTTAGGATCCTCCAGATCTATTTTTCACATACCCTTTAGTTTTCCCTGAGGAAAAGAATATTTTTTTTACAGTATTTTGCTACTATTCTCAAGGTATTCTCTCCAATATGTACAGGTTCTGTCACTTTTCTCTAAACATTCCCAAGTGAATGCTGTGCTTTCCTTTTCCAATGAAGTCAGATGAAGGCGGAAATGGGTTTTAGCAGTGCCGGCTAATTCAGAACCCAGGGCTGCTTTCAAGTGTGGCTTACTGTGACACCAGTGACAGCGGACTTCAACTTAAGTGGTCTTGAAATTTGATAGAGGGCGTGTCAGTTTCAGAAATCTTTTGCAACATACATGTAACTATTTTTTTAAAAGTTTTGTTGGAGAGCCCAAGAACTGTAACACACATCATATTGAAAGTGTTCATCTGCAACGCAGTTATGCCTGGACAAAGAATCGTCTCATAAAGGGCACCCACCCTGTTGGGGCACAGAGCTGCTGACAGGCATGCACATTCTTGCTCAGAAACCCACTGCCCTCTTCCTGACACTGGCTTTTGTCAAACAAGGGAGGAAACTTCCCAGCAAGAGAGGAGGAAAGCAGTCTGTGCCCACCCGAGATGCGCACGGCAGTCCTGCATCCCTGGCCTGAGTGCTTCCCGCAAAGGAGCTCTCTCCTTGCTTCAATCAGCTGCTCCCAGAGCGGGAACCTGGCAGCTCCCTCGGAGGTGCCCAGGGACAGTCACCACCAGCTGATCAGCTCTAGGATGGTGAGTCCGAGCCAGATGTCCACAGCCCTCCTGTATCTCCTCTCTGGCTCCCCACCCACTTGCTACCCGGGAGTTTCATCCAAGTGGTCACACTGCCTCCCTTAAATTGGTTGCACATTCTCTGGGAAGAAACTAACGCTTAAAATGACTGTTCTCTGCTGTGCAGCTATCTGGAGAAGCCTGTCCATCACCAGGGAATGCCTTCTTTGGAGAGAGATGAGAAATCTTTTCTGAAGGAAAGGGTCACGGGGAGAGAAAAGGCAAAGGCTACCACATGCCTTCTTCAGAAAGACTCTGGGACCAGAACGCATTGCATTGCCGTTCCTTTTGCACAGACAGGTGCCCGTGATGGGCAAGCCTTCGGTTAAGCAGCCACATGCCCTGGGGCTTCGCTTCCCACCCATTCTCCCCTCCCCCTGCCAAATGAACACAGAAAAGAACGTGGTACCACAGAGAAGGCATAAAACAGGGACTTCCCTGGTGGTCCGGTGCTTAAGACTTTGCCTTTCAGTGCAGGGGGTGTGGCTTCAATTCCCGGTTGGGGAGCTAAGATCCCACATGCCTTGGGGCCAAAAAAACCAAAACATAAAATAGAAGCAATACTGTAACAAATTAAATAAAGACTTTAAAAATGGTCCACATCAGAAAATCTTTAAAAAAAAAAAAAAAAGAGGAGGCATAAAACAAACCTTGGACTTAATCTGGCACTTCATTTAGTTCCAAAATGTAACAAAATAGCTCTACATTTTTTTTTTTTTTAATTTTAGCATTTATAATCAGTGCTGTATATTGCAATTTGTAGCCTTCTGGGGGGCTTTAAAGAAGTTTCATCCCTTTTCTTCAAGGCCAGGCAGGTGAAGGCTGGTAGTTCTCTAGTCATTACATACCTTGGTACAGGGGGAATCAGTGTCTGTGTGCAGGAAGTACTGAGGGTCTGTGCCCACCTCAGAGCTAGAGAAGAGGACACACAGAGCCCCGGGCTGGCCGGCAGAAAGGAGCCCCGCGTGAGTGCGAGATGCAGACAGTGTGTGGGAAGACGGCTTTAGAAAGGAGAAGAAATCCCAAGGAAGCTGCACCCAGCTCTACCTTTCGCTTGTACCGGTGCATTGCCTAGTACCCAGGCAAGGGTAGCCAGGCCAGAGCCTAGCACTCACTAGTCATGGGCTGTACCTCTGGGGTCAGAGCCACAGAGCCTCACTCTAGGGCTGCTCCACAGCCACCATCTCTCCCTCCTTGTGTCCCAAAGTTCTGGGAGTAGGGGATGGATTTAGCCCCTCATCACTTTAACCTCTTTTGATTAGGGACTTAATCCAAGGATCAAGGGCCATGGAACTTTGCTGAAGAGAAAACCCTCTGCTCCACTACTGCACCCCAACCATCACTGATGTCCATGCTGAGCCTGCTGAAATGGCTGAGCAGCCTTGGACTCACTGTGGCCACTGGGCAATCCAGCCACAGTGTAGGGCCTTCTGGACCGGGCCAGAGCATCACCTCCCAGCAGAGATGCTTGTGGGTGAAGCCACGAGACACCAGGGAGGAGGAAAGACAGGCTGGGGTTGAGGATGCAAATACGTGTACGTGCCCTTAAAAAAACCCTTTCCTGGCTGACTTTGTTAGTGCTCAAACATACACTATAGCTGGTGCTGTATTGATTGGTCACCACCATGTGATACTAAATGAAGCTCTTTCTCTGCTCTTAAAATAAGTGTTGTTAAAGAAAAACATAAATGAAGGAGGAAAACAGGATCTCTTTCAAGGAATAAATGTCATGTGAGAGTTTACAAAAGAAAATTGCCAAAATATATGGATGCACAGATTGCAGATGTGACACTGTAGAACCTCCTTCTATTTCCCTTGCTTATTAAAAAAAAAAAAAAAAGAGGCTATAGCTCTTATGACTAGATGACTTCTTTCTACTCTTCCAAAAAAAAGCATATGTACAATCTCTAAATATATTAAACTTTGCTCTGTGCAATTTCATTGAACATTCCTATGGCTGATCCTAGGCCCCCGTCCCGACACAGTGCATCCTATAAGGTGCTCTTACTTCTTTGCATAGGTATAGGAGGGATAACTTTAGCAGGGCAATCAAAAGTAGGGTAGACAGAGCATGAACTTATTTATAGGGCTTGACAACTACTGCCCTGTCCCCGCACCACTACCACCACGACAGACAGACAGACGAACACCACGCTAGAAAGTCTAATAAATGGAACACAGTGCAAGCCCTGGTCCTATTAAATTGAGAGATTCCTATACCAACACGCATTTTCCTTTTGGTGTTCTGTATGTTCCCTTCTGAGCAAACGCTTAATGAATAGCTCCAATACTTTGATAAGAAAAATAAAGGGTTGGACCTTCCTTTTCCCCATATAATCATTTTTACATTGTTCATTAACCCATCTCCCAGACACGCTAAAGCATAAAACCTATAAAAGTGCACTCAGAGTGGATGTTGACCTCACATAACTTTCTGAACAGATGGGGACGTGGAGGCTGTGCTCTGCTGTGGAAAGCACACCTGCCGGGACGGTCTGGACTTCTCTACCTTTTCTGAAAACAGTCAGCGGTGGCGTTTTGAGGGAAGGAAGGACTGACGAGCCACTGACCTGGCAATAACTGTCAGATAAGCAGTGATGACGAGATCCGAGTGATGGCTGGCGTCGCATCCCTGAAGGAAGCTTTGAGGCTTACCCAGATGGCAATGCGTGCCAGGGCTTGAGTGCATTGTGGCCGGGACAGAGTGGGCCAGGCCACCCCTCAGGGAAGGCTTCCGAGGGAGACTCCCAGATGTTTCCCAACAGTGACAGCGGGATGTCCTGAACTCAGCTGGGAGCTGAAGTCTGCTGGTGATGTCCACTGTCAATCTCTTTTCAAGCTTATGCCCTCCTGGGCCCTTCAAGCTAACAGCTCTACCGTGGTTCAGTTTGGGGCCATTCTTTAAAACAAAACAAACAAAAAAGACAGAGAAAAGATACCCAGAGTGCTGCCGTTTCCTGGCAACACATCATGATGGTGTACTGCTCCCACAGGTCCGATGGAGAACAGGCAAAAGACTATTCACAATGAAAACAGGTATCGCTCCTTGTACAAATGCTACTGAATAACATGTAGCTTTTTTTTAAGTGTCAAAAAAAACCCCCAAAAAACAAACCCCAAAAACCTCAGAAAGAGCATTATCCAGAAAGGTTATCAAAATAGGCCTCCTTTCCAGGAAAAATGGGCTTGGTGTGTTTGATTGCTACAGAAGTCCACAGTTTTCAGAGCTAGACATACAGCAAAAAAAAAAAAAAAAAAAAAAAAAGTTGATTTTTTTTTTTTTTTTTAAGGAAAAAAGTAGTTACAGCTGCTCTCGGCTGGGTTCTCAGCAAGAACAGGGAGGGTGGTGACCTTTTTTTGTTTTTTGCTGTGATTTCACCAAGGTTCCCGGATGTGCCTTCCCTGGGTTTCAGGTGTGTTTTGTTCAGAAGGAAAAGCGCTTTCCAACACCCTCAGCACAAGTCAAGGGCAGGAGTGTCTGGGCGACGATGGGGGGCCTGTGCATTAGTCAATGAACCGCTGGCAGGCCTTCTTCCAGCGGCAGGCCGTGCACCACATGTCGCGGTTCTCCATGCCGTACACCTTCCGGCACTTCTTACCCTCTCCCCGGGGCTTCCTGCAAGACAGGCCAGGAAACAGTATTCAGTGTGAGGGATTCAATGGGCATTCTTTGGAGGGCTCAAAATCCCTGGAAAAATCTAGAGAAAGTTAAGAAACATAGTAGGGGGTCTCTCTAGGTTCAGCCATTAACCTGTGTGGGATGTTTTCACAGCCACTACACTGAACTGTTAAAATTTGCTACTTATAGTACTTCCAATACTCTTCAGCTTCTATTTGACCATTTGTAGACATGTCCATTCGGGCATCTTCATAACACTGAATTAAATAAGTAAATACAGGAAATACCAGTAGAGAGCATTATTCTTTCAAGTTTTTAAATATGTACTTTCAAATGCTCCCTTGCTTCTCAAATTTCTAGTGTTCTGGTTAAGGGAATCCTGGCGAGGTCCTCCTTGATCTGGATTAAAAACTCTATTTTGGGGCTTCCCCGGTGGCGCAGTGGTTGAGAGTCCGCCTGCCGATGCAGGGGATGCAGGTTCGTGCCCCGGTCCGGGAAGATCCCACATGCCGCGGAGCGGCTGGGCCCGTGAGCCACGGCCGCTGAGCCTGCGCGTCCGGAGCCTGTGCTCCGCCA
>RJWK010051298.1:0-15997 GCA_004363435.1 Platanista minor | reverse complement strand
AAAAAAGAAATGAGCTACCAAGCCCTAAAAAGACATGAAGGAACCTTAACTGCATATTCCTAAGTATAAGAAGCCAATCTGAAAAGGCTATATACCAGACGCTTTCCAACTATAAGGCATTCTGAAAAACGCAAAGCTACAGAGACAATAAAAAGGTGGCTGGGGAAGGCGGGAAAAGGCAGAACACAGGATTTTGAGGACAATGAAAGTACTCTGTACGATGCTAATGGCGGATACATATCGTTATACTTTGCCCAAACCCACAGACAGTACACGACCAAGAATGAACCCTCGTCTTATCGACGGATTTAGTTAATAATAATAAACATACCGCAGTAAAGCTAGAAACTGACAATGAGGGAAACTGTTCGGGGAGCAGGAGGTACATGGGGCTCTTTCTGTTCAATTTCTCCATAAACTTAAATTACTCTAAAAAATAAATAAAGCCTACCAATAAAAGGTTTTTAAACTGAACCAAACTCTGAGCGGCTCCACTTCTGGCAGGGAAAAGTTAACCGGGCCCAGGCCACGGGGTGGGGCTTACTTGGTGGCCATCTCACTCTGGGACAGCCAGATATCTCACCAGAGCGGCCGAGGCCAGCGACATGGTCATGCGGGGGCGGGCGGCCTAGGTCCTCATTGCCCAGGCCTGCACCTGCGCCTGCCCCCGTCTCTCCCCCCACCCCAGCCTCCTACCTCCCGGGCGGCACCGGCCGGGCCTGGGCCTGGGCCTGGGCCGGAGCCAGGGCCTCGTGGCCCACGTCCCTGCGCTGAGCCTCGTCCTGGGCCGCCTCGGCCGGAAGGGCGGGCGGCGAGCCCAGCAGCTCCACATTGGTCACCATCTTGCCGATGGTGAACCAGTCATTGATCTGGTCGACGGTGAGCTTGCGCAACATGCTCACAGGCCGGCGTCAGAGCCTCTTCAACCACCGGTCAGAGCGGCGGGAACAGGCAGGGAAGGAACACGACGCAGCGTCCGCAAGACGCAGCGTCCGCAGGCCCGCGGCCCCGCCCCGCCTCAAGCTCTCCAATCAGAGCGCCCCACGCATGGCACGTGCCCCATGCACCACCCTGACCTTGTGCCGCCGGCCCCACCCCGCTGTGTGAGGCCTTCCGGGAGCGCTTGCCCTTCCGCCACGCCGAAGTGCGGCAGCTGGGGGTCGGCCACCAGGTACCGAAGTTGGCCAAACGAGTCACTCGGGGCCCAGCATCAGCGAACCCGGGATGTGCAAGAACAAGGCCTCCAGTCTCTCTCCAACCTCCCCCTTTGAGGGCTACTCTACCTGAGGCTTGGCGGGCGCTCTGGGCCAACATAGGACAGACGTTTATTGAGCACCTGCTGTGCGCCTGGCCCAGTGCAGCGTCGTGATAATGGACCTCAGCGTGGAGAAGATGGAAGGCAAACCAGAGCCTGCTAACCTGGGACACCTTGCACCTAATTTGGGTAAGGGAGCAAGGAAGTTGGGGAAGGCTTCTTGGAGAAAATGACACCTAAGTGGAAACCTGCGGAAGAACCAGGAACAAGCCCGGCGAAAGAGGACTCGGCATGGGAGGTAGTCCGCTGATGAAGGGCTGAAGGCAGGTGGCCCTGCCGGCTGAATTGAGGATCTGGAAGTTCAGTGGGGCGAGACCTTGACTAAACTGAGTTCATCTTTCTTCCTTCCTAAATCCACGTCTCAGGGGTGGTGTCCTCCCCACAGCTAGACAGAAACAGGTGGTGAGAGCTTCACGTTTGGAGGTCATCAGCAAATGGATGGTGGTTAAAACCCTGGGAGCAGCTGAAATGGTCCAGGCCAGAGCAAGTGAATGTAGACAGAAACTAGGAAGCAGCCTGAAAGAAGGGTCAAAGAAGAAAAATCCAGTAAAGATATACAAAGGAAGAAAGGCAACAGCGAGAGAATCGTAAGAGTGACGTTACTGCCTGCCCACCTTCACACCGTCAGTGCCCTGTGCAGTGTCTGGCACAGTGTGGGCTCGCAGGAAAGAGCCCTGTGAATAAATAGGTGGAAGGCATCCAGAACATGGCACTGGTCAACAGTGTGAGGGCCAATCAGTTAAACACTGGAAAATGCCCAAAGAGTGGCAAATAAGAGGTCAGCCTGAGAATAGTGCAGAGAGAAGTCAGACTAGGCTGGACTGAGCTATTGGTTTCTTACAAAAAACAAACCCAGCATGGTACTGAGCTAGAAGTCCCAGGCCCTATCTTGGTTACACCACTAATGTATTACAAGCTCTGGGCCTCATATTTTGACTGTTCCAAATAGTGCAGGCTTCAAAAGTCCCCCTCACATGCACATTTTTTGGCAAGGAAAAAAGGACATATTTTTTCAATAAGTAAGAAAATGTGATCATAAAGTCATTTAGACTCTCAGTATGTCATTCAGCATTGGTTGGAAAATACTGCAGCTTCATCCATTTTGTGAAGGCTAGCACATGTTCTGAATTTCACAAGATAGGCCAAAACCACTTCAAACAACTCTGCAAATCCCATTTGTGTTTCCTAGTACATTACTGTTCCCACACTACCTTCCTTTGTTGATGTTACAGTGAGTGTATTTCTGAGTGGAAGTTGCTCTTTTCCTAAAGAAAGTGCCTTTCAAGTAGATGTTTTCTGAAGGGCTTCTTCTATGTTCTTTGATCCTTTTGGCTTACTACCTCCTTCGGTCCTCCTGAGGTTTGAGTTTTTAACTGCAGTTGAAGGACACCATCTTGATGCTTCTTCAGTTTTGAAATTTGTTGTCATTTAACTGCCACTTTCCAGACGAAACACTGGTTAACATTCGGTGTCGTGACAGAGTAAATGGCTTTGAGCCCCTTCATTTCATGAGTAGTTCTTGGTGCTCTTTAGTCATCTGGCCCAGCTCATCTGGCATTTCTGCCCAAAGTCCAGAGTTAAAAAGAGGCAGCTTTATAGTTCTGAATAGGCATGTAGACATCTAGGCCAGAGCAAAGGGGAAGGCCACGGAGTGGGCCTTGGTGGAGGTTTCACATATTTGCATCCCCAGAGCAGTTGGAGCTGCAGGCCCAAAGGGAAAACAGCTGAGAGCAATTCCAAGTGATGTTGATGCTGTGAAGTGGGAGGAGCTTTGCCCCAAATACCTTCATATCTTCAGTCACCTTCTCAGCCACAAAATACAGCATTTTGCACTTTGAATTAATCTGCTGGGATGACCCTTTCTTTAAACATTGTTTTCTTTGAACATGTGTTTTTCATGGGCTACGTTGGATTAACAACTGAGGACATTAAAATTCTGTTGCTCTCAAGTCGAGTTTGAAGTTCAAAAGATTTGTCTTGAAATAGCTTACAATGATGATGCTCTTCCTTAAGTTTTTCCTAGGTGCTTATTGTCCCCTGCGGTTTTCTAGCTCATTATAAGTCTACAACATTCTTTTTCTAAGACAGTGTTTCTCAAACCTTGTCCTTGTCTCAGGACCGATTTACATGCTTAAAAATTGTTGAAGACCCTACAGAGCCTTTGTTTACGTGGGTTCTATCTACTTTATTTAGGGATTACAACTGAGAAATGTTTTATTTACTTTTTAAATTCATTTTAAAATGATAATAATAAAACCAATTGATGTTAAAGGGAATAATTATGAAAAGTCACTATATTTACCCCAAAATTTTTGTGCTAGAGTAAAGACGCTTACATTTTCACAACATGTCTGCCTTAATGGAAGATAGCTGGATTCTCCTGTTTTTGTACTCATTCTGTTGTGGCATCACAAGCCACACAGCCTCTGGAAAACTCCACCATACACTTGTGAGAGAATTCTAGTGAAAAAGACAAGTAACATCTTACCATTATTACAAACAATAGCTTCGGCCCTTGGGGGTCTTGGGAACCCTGAGACCAACCACACTTTGAGCCTCACTACCCTAAGTTTTCCAAGTTTTGCATACAGCTTCATTTGATCCTAAGCTTCTCTCACTTCGAAGCAGGACCAAGTTTGTTGCTCTTCTTTCAGCCTCCCCATCCTTCCTTCTGAGCTCACTTTCCTTCTGCCTGAATAATGAACATTGATTTTTTTTTTAATCTGCAGACCTACTGGTGATTATTCCCTCAGTCTTAGTTGGCCCAAAATGTCATTTCGCCTTCTGTTCTGAATGCTAATTTCCTCACGCATGAAATTCTAGATTGGCAGTTATACTAAGACACCAGTTACACCTACGATAGACTTTCTTGCTGTTCCTTTCTCTTTTGTCTGTGTTCCTGAATGGTTTCTTCTAACCCAGACTCCAATTCAGTAATTCTTCAACTGTCGACTCTGTTGCTAAATCAATCCAATTTCTATTGGGCTCTTTTTCAAATCAGCTAATTGGCTTTCTTTTGTTTCACTTACAGTTTCCAGTTTTCTGCTGAGATTTTCAGTCTTGTTTTTATTTCCTTGCACATATTTTTATTTATTTATTTTTTAATATTTATTTATTTATTTTGGCTGCACAGGTCTTAGTTGTGGGATCTTCGTTGTGGCATGTTTAGTTGCGACATGTGGGTTCTTTTAGTTGTGGCAATGCGAACCCTTAGTTGCGGCATGTGGACTCTTCGTTGCGGTATGCACGCGGGATCTAGTTCCCGGACCAGGGATTGAACCTGGGCCCCCTGCACTGGGAGCACGGAGTCTTACTCACTGAACCACCAGGAAGTCCCAAGCATGGTTATTTTTAAAGCCTGCGTCTTTTAGGTCCAGTGTCTGGCACCCCTGTGGAAGTCTTTATATTGTCTATTGAATAGAATTACGATGCACAGAATTGATGCATAAAAATATGCAGAGCAAAAAATGTTAACACAGAGAAATGGCAAGAAAATCAGAGACGGGAGAGGCAGCTTTCTGCGTTTAACACAAGTAAAGATTCCCTTTTTCAGGTAGACCAACTCGTCGGCTTTGTCCAAGACCTTCTCAGTTTCAGCACTGAAAATCCCACTCCCAGGCAAATCCGGACGGTTAAGACACGTGACTGTCACACATATACACACACAAACACGCCCGCGCGCGCGTCCCCTCCCCCCCCACAGGCGGCCGAACCCGGGCGGCCGCTGGGGGCGCTGTGGTGCCCAGGCCCGGCCGGGGGAGGAGCGCTGGTCCAGGGCGACGCCGCTCCTTCCTCCTTCCCGGCAGGCCCCGTGCGGCGCCTGCGCACTCAGTGACCTTTCCGAGTCATCCGCTGTGAGTTGGGGCAAGCTGAGCCGCTAGTCCTTCGCCGAGGTGAGTGCGGGGCTGTGGTCGGCGCTCGGCGCGGGGCAGCCGGTACGGTGAGGGGCCGGATCGCGGGCGGCGAGGACCCAGGGCCCGGAGTGGCCTCCACGGCGGGAGCGGACGGCGGGCGGGAGCCTCCACGGCCCCACCGCGACCACATCTCCATCCCCGCTGACCTTGATGTCCAACTCCTCTGCCCACGCGCACTTTTTACTTGGGTCCCCCAAACTGTAAAGGGAGGTCGTCCGGGGGTTAGCTGTTATTAGTCGAGGCCGCGCTACGCCTTTTCCTTTGGCCGTGAGAGGTTCAACTACCTAACCGAGCTTACACGGCAGGTTAGTGATGGAGTCAGGATCCAAGCCGAGAGCTCTTAGCCCACGTTTAGTCTCTTCTCTCCTTTACACCTCAAGTTTCCTTGCAGCACACTGTTCTCGGGGCTACACTGTACGTATGACAAGGCTTCGGGAGAGGGGGAAACGGGGACCAGAACGGGATCGAAGTGATTGCAATTATACGGATCTCAGCCTGTGAAACCCGGTCTGAGGCTCAACGGGTCAGACGTTTCCTGTTTCCAGTGTAAGGTCAGGTAATAGTTTGCTGTTAATGTAACATACCAACCACTTTGCAGACTTAAACGGACACAGCCGACACCCACTTGGCCTTTGAATAGGATGGGTCTTTGAAGGAATGGGCGCTAATAAAACTCACACAGCTGGGAAACGATGCTAGATAGAGTGAACTCAAGCAGAAAACGTAGGGGGCCTTATTTTGTAAACGTTGGGAACATGTCGCTTGTCCAGCCAGATATGGCAGCCTTGGACCAAAGGCGGGGTAGGAGGTAAGCATTTGCCATGTACCTACCCTGAAGCACTCTTGGGTAATTCTAGGTGAGGAGACAACACCAGGGGCCTGGGCCCTGAGCCAACTATGGAGATAACAGAAGTTTCTTTGGCCCCTTCTTACCTCCTTTACACCCTCCTAGTTTGCTTTGCTCTTTTCCTTCTAGATCCTCTTCTAGCCTTGCTCTAAGGCCCCTACCTGACCTGGGCCTTGCCCTCAGCTTCTTAAGTCCTTCCTCGTAGAATCTCAGGAGCTTAGTACTGTTGTAGTCAGCTGGGCATTTGCAGCAATTCTTTCTGCTCTTGCTGCGATCATTTACTGAGTTTTTATTCCACACCAGACAGTAGGTTGGGGTCCTTTACTTTGAGAGCCCAGTGGAGCAGGTGGAGCTATCCCTGTTTCACAGAAAGGGAAACCTCTGAAATGACAGCTTCAAGACATTCCCAGGATCGAGGGCAAAACAGGCTGAACTGGTGTAGGAACCCAGGATTCGCGGGCTTCCGACCCCATTGGTCTTCCTTCGCAGTCAGTGCTGGGCACAGGAAGGAGAGGAATTTGCTCAGTACCTCTGAACTCTTCCTGTCCAGGGCTTCCAGAGGCTTCTTCCACATCCTGTTTGGATCCTCTCAGCTGCCTTTTCAGGACAGGGCTGTTGGTTTCTTGGAACATTATGCTCTGACAGAGCATCCCAGTACTGCCTGAAGACAGGAAATGTGAGGGCAGACATGTCTGCAAGGGATTCCAGGAGGAGGACACAGCCACGTCTTCCTGGGTCACTCAAGGGTCTGGCTAGCCTTCAGGCCTGGGCCTCAGCCTGGGTACCTTCTCTCTTTGGAAGAGCTGGAAGCCAGGCCTCGGAGCAGATTCTCAGTAATGAGGAGCAGATCCAGCTGGGTGACTTACAGATCCAGCTGTGTGATCTTCTCCAAGTAGTGTAGGAGATAAGTAAAGCACTTCATGAATGCTGTTAAATTTGCATGACATTCTGAGAATAAAAGCTGTGCTCTTTGCTGTGGCCTCCAAGGTCCTGTATGACCTGGCCATCTTCTGTCTACTAGCCCAGCCATGACACTTTATGTAACAAGCACTTGCTGTAGGACAGCAGATACTGCAATTGACACAGAGCAACTCCTCCATCTTCATAACAGCCCTCTGAGGCAGGTGCTGTTTTTATCCCTGTTTTAGAGATGAGGAAACCGAGGCGTTTAAGTTAGCGGGAAAGTGACAGAGCCAGGATTTGAATCTGAGCGACCACAGTGGCCTTCTCGCTGTTCTTGCCACTCCAAGCATGTTCTGACCTTGGGTCTTGGCCCGTGAGCTGCCTCTACCAAGGACACTGTTCTCCCAGATGCTCTGGCTCTTTAGAGAACTGAAAGTTCTCTCCAAAAAAAAAAAAAGTGAGGTGATGGATTTGTTAATCACCTAGACGGGGGAAGTCCCTGCACATTGTGCACATGTATCAAGTCACCACCATGGTGTACACCGTAAATGTCTTACAGTTTTATATGTCAGTTATGCCTCAATACAGCTGAGATTCAAACAAAACAAAAGAAGGACTGAGATACAGCTGATGAACGTGAGCCCAAGCCTGGGTGTTAGTCTCACAGGGAAATCACCATGCCTTGACCATGGTCTTTTTCAGCTCTGAATGCCAACAGTTCTTAACATGGTGATTCAAGTATGCTAGTTTCTTCAAAAGTGTAATTCTTGGCATAATTTGGGGGCATTCGTGGAGGATAGCCTTCAGAGAGGGGGACCATTGATGACAGTGTGGGACGGCACGGGCTGGGAGAGCTCTGGGGCTGGAGGAATGTGAAGTGATGGAGTGCCCAGATGGCCAAGGTCAGGGGATGGTGAGAGGTGAGTGGAGCTTGGAAAGCTGTTGAGAGCAGGAGTCCCCGTGTAGATGTTGGAATGGCTTCGGGTAGCAGATCCAGCATAGGGGCTGCTCCCTGTTGAATAGTTTGAGAAATAGGGTCAAACTTAATAAATGGAAACCTCTTAGCATTTAGGTTTAAAACAATAGTCATGGTAATATTTATCACTGTGTTCCTTTTCAGATGCTTCAAAGCCTTATTAAGAATGTTTGGATCCCCATGAAGCCCTACTATACCCAAGTTTACCAGGAGATTTGGGTAGGAACGGGGCTGATGGCTTTTATCGTTTATAAAATCAGGAGTGCTGGTAAGTTTCTTTGTGTTTGATTCATTGGAGGTCAAGAAGAAAATTACTTTGAAGAGGAATCATAATCAATTCATATTGTACAGAAACTATGGTTCTTAACTAGGAGTGAGCATCCGAACCCCTGGTGGTCCTTTGTTAAAATGTGGGGAGTGTAAGAGCTATGTCAGCGATAAGAAATTTGAACAAGACCTTGATATCGGAATTGTTAATTTTCTTAGGCATGGCAATGGTATTTAGAATGCATAGGAGATGTCCTTAGTTTTAAGAGATGCAGGTTAAAACATTTAGGGATGAAGTGTCATGGTATGCAGTGTTTTACTGTACCTTTTCCACTGATCTGAATGTTTAAATATTTTCATAATAAAAGTTGGGGCAGAGTAACCATTTGGTTCTCAGTGAAGCAGAGATGAGGCCCAACTGTGTATGAATGAGCGATTGGTTAAAAAGAGGAAAGAAAGGAGAAACTAAACTGCAAGACTGGAGGTTAAGATTTGGTAGAGAGCGAAGAGTCCTGCAGATTCTGAAGGGCTGTTTAACTGTTGAGAGAACATCTGCGGTAGAATTTTTACCACTTCTTGGCTTTGAGACACTATAGGAATTCCTATTTTCTGAAAGCTTCATTTAATAGCTTTGCCTAAGCTATGAACTTTCCAGCCAAATGATGATTTAGACAGTGAGTTGACTAAAGGCATTTTTGTCAAGCATTGACATGACCAATTTTTCTTTCCATTTATTTTAGATAAAAGAAGTAAAGCCTTGAAAGGTAAGATTTCTGCTTCTTAAAATGGGTGAGGAATGAAAAACCCCATCGTACCTTTTTGGGACACGGTATTTCCCTGTTGTGAATTGAAGCTGATGTGTGGCTCACTAAGCACACAGATAAAGTAGGAGCCCTTCCGAAATTGGGGTGTGCTGGCCTGCTGGAAGAGCATTCTGAAGTTCTGCCCCCTACAGTCTGAGTGTTAAAAACCATTGCTCACCCCTTGGCCAAGTACAGCTTCCAGGAGTGAAATGAATTGATGCGAAGCTAGCCGGTGTCACCAGTAGGCAAGCAGGAGTTAGCTATGCCAGTGGGCTGCCCTGTAAAACATGTTTTGAAAGCAAGAACCACATAAATTTGTGCCCTAGTGCTGGCGTTTCTTCACTTCGCTCCCAAATGACAGTGAAACTCTAGTCGTCTGAGTCCTGTGCAAACTTAGGACTGGCCCTTGACCTTGGGGAGAAGATGTTTCCTTGCCACTTGCTCTTTGCGCAAGATGCTCTTTGTGCCAGATGCTCTTTGCGCCTGCACGTGAGCTGCATGCCCGTGTTGATTCCACAGACCCTCCTTGTACATCCGTATAGAAATAACCCTCCGTGTACTCCGTCATGTCGAAAGTTGTCCTTTGCGTCTTCTGGCTTGTCAGTACGTACCTATGTAATGAACTACATTCTGCTTGTTCCTTTCCTCCTAAATTGTATCTGTGTCGTGCTGCTCTTTGAAAAGCTTCCAGTCCTGCACCTGCCCATGGTCATCATTAACGAGCTCTCCTTGGACGGGACGTCGGTCTGGCTGTGTTGTGGAAACGTGGGACATCGGGTTGACTTGCAGCAGTGCCGCTGCCCTTGGGCATGAATAAACGTACCTGTGAGACCCACGCTGCCTGCGCCCATGTCCCTCCCTCCACCCCGCGCCTGCCTCACTCCAAGTAGGTCTGCACGCGCCAAGTGCAGCCAGAGTCTCGCCGAGCTGCCCTGTCCTTAGGAAATCCAAGGGGCTGAGGAGGGAACACCTCTGTTAGCACAGGGGTGGAGGGCAGATCTAGGCTTCACACTCTGAAGGTCAGTAAATGTTAAGCAGATGATTTTGCTACTTAACTCCTGTGACCTCTCTGAGCTTCTGTTTTCTCATCTGGAAAATGGAGATAACGTGTAAGCTCTAACTTAGAGTTACTGTGGAGCACAGTAAGAGAAAGTATGCAAGAGCATTATTTAAGCTGTAAAATGCCTTTTAAAAAAAATTTTTATTGGAGTATACTTGATTTACAATGTTGTGTTAGTTTCAGGTGTACAGCAAAGTTATGTAAAATGCTTTAGAAATAGGCAGTATTAGATCACATTGTGGATGGAATTATAAGCTCTAGAAAATTTTATCCAGAAATCACTTCTAAGGCAAGGTACATAAATTTTTTTTTTTTAAATCAATTGATACTTCTTCTAGTTTGGCTAATATCGAGTGAATGCTGCATAATGTTTTTCTCCATTTAAGGCAATTACCAAACCCTCTAAAATTGCATTTAAAAAATAGATTCTAAAGCAGTACGCGTAGGGGTGGAATTGAGTCCAGTTTGAAATCTGGTGCTTTGCAGGTGATGGGGATCTGCCTGTGGAATAGAAATGGTGGCCCAGGTCTTGGTCCTGGTCTCTCGCCATGGTTGGTGCCTGACAAATGGCTGCCACTTTGGGGTGGGGTCTCTGAGCCTTGGTTTCTTCTGTTGTAAAATGGGGATAAAACTCACTTATCAGGCTCACTGACTGCCTCACGGTTGTTGGCTCAACGGGGAACTGGCATGAAAGCATCATACAGCCCCAGTGAGAGCTGGCGTTGGAGCTGGGAGCAGGGTTCCATTCTAAAGCAGGGATCGCGTTTTCTCCGATAAGCTTTTGTTCTCTTCTCCCTCCAGAGGACGAGTCAGCACTGTGCATCAGAAAGTCCTAATCTTAAAAATTACTCATGTGGGCCATCTGTTCTGAGACAGGCATCACCTGGAGGGCTGCCAGCAAGGACTAGCGGGGCCCAGCATTTCTGCTTCCATTGGTGTGGCAAGGGGCCTGAGAACTTGTATTTCTCACAGGTTCCCAGGATGTGCTGATGCCAGGGACCACACTTTGAGAACCACTGATCCATACGAAGAACGTCCCGTCCCCTCCCACCCCGAGCCCTTACATCCACTACGTCAGTGTCCACCCGTGTTCCCCCAGTGCGGTGCCTCTTAGCACATTCAGTCCTAAGAACCGAATGAGGTAGAGCGGCAGTCCCATTTTACATAGGAGGAAGCTGAGGCTGAGAGAGGGCAGTGAGGGGCCAGAGGTCAGCTAGCCGCTGCTGGGACCAGGACTTGCACTCCGCGAGGCTGAGCTCTTATCCAGAGAAGGAGAAGGTGAGGCCTGGGCAGCCACAGCCCCTGGAGTCAGCAGAGGGGCTGGTGTGCGGGCCCTGGGAGTGTGTCCCCCTCTACCGCTTGTGGGTTCCTTTAGTTGTAATCATCATCAGTAAGTAAAAACCCATCATGGACCAGTTTCCCGTACCGCACCTGGGCAGAATGGGCTGAGGGGCTCTTGGGATTTATGTCGTGAAGGGACCTTGGCTGAGATGGAGCATAGCCTATGAAAGGTGGACCCTGTGGCCTGTGAGAGCGGCAGGTTGGAGGATGTCGAGGAGAGACCTGCTCTACCCCCATCCCCACCCCTGGAGATCGTGCCCAGCGTCAGCCATTCCTTAAAGAGTGGAACAAAACTGTCTTCCTGCTGCACCAAGTGGTTTCCCGTCCCTAATTCCTAAGTGGAGACAGCGTGTTTTGTCACAGAAAGAAGCAGAGTTTTGTTGCTGCCGAGAACCCACTTGCTGTTTGCACACAAGCCGGTCATGTCCCGAGGTGACCTGCAGGTGGAGCCAGTGCGTGCCGCCAGCCTGTCTTCGCCAGGCTTCCTGTGGGCGCTGAGTACAGATGTGGGACTGCCCGGAGCTGTGCTGGGCACGGGGGGCACCCTGTTCAGAGCAGCGCTCGGGCGGTGCCGGCAAAATAGAGACATCTGTCTGCAGAAGCAGAGAGGGCCTGGAACTCACCCGTGGGCAGGAGCAGCCAGTTTCCAGGTGGAGCTCCAAGGAGGCCCTTTATCCTGAGGTCCGCACATCCCGCCCATCCGTGCTTCGTCAGTGTTCTTCAGAGTGGCCTGTGGAGGACCCTAACGGCAGAGGGAGGAGAACATGGTCCCAGCATCTGAAGGGGTAACTTTCAACAATGTGTTTCAGCCACCAGGGGGCCTGTGGAGGAGGCATGTGTTTCTTGCTTGTCATTGTATTAATATATCCTAGGGGTGCGTGTGCCCCAGTCAAGCTGTGCAGCACCTGTAAGATGATTGATCATAAATTGCAGATTTGGGACTTCCCTGGTGGCGCAGTGGTTGAGAGTCCACCTACCAACGCAGGGGACATGGGTTTGAGCCCTGGTCCGGGAAGATCCCACGTGCCGCGGAGCAGCTAAGCCCGTGCGCCACAACTACTGAGCCTGTGCGCCTAGAGCCTGTGCTCTGCAACGAGAGGCCACCGCAATGAGAGGCCCACACACCACAACTAGAGAAGGCCTGTGTGTAGCAACAAAGACCCAACACAGCCAAAAATAAATAATAAATATATTTTTTTAAATTTCAGAAATAAAAAGCAGAGGACTTTCTAAAAAAGAATAAAATGGCAGATTTATGTAAAGGACACTAATTCATCTCTTTCCACCTGGTATCTCACATAGGACCAGGCATTCGTAGTAGGCACTCAGTGAAAGCAAAAGCTTGTTCTTTGAGAAGATAAATAAAATGGACACTCTAGCCAGACTGGTGAAGAAAAAATAAAGGGAGAAGAAAAAAATATCAGGAATGAGGGAGGTGCCATTACTACAGATTCTACAGATATTAAAAGGATAAGGGAATATCACAAAGAGCTTGAAACCAGAAAATTCTACAGGGTGTATGAAACGGACAAGTTCCTTGTGAGACACAAACTACTGAAGCTCACTCAAGAAGAATGGAGAACCTGAATAGCCCTATATCAAAGAAATTTAATCTGTAGTTGAAAACTTTCTCAGAAAACTCCAGGCTCAGATGGCTTCCCTGATGAGTTACACCAGATATTGAAGAATGAAATAATACTGATTGTACACAAATTCTTCCTTAATAGAACAGGGGGAAACACTCCCCAGCTCATTCTGTGAGATCAGCACCAGCATGATTCAAAAGTAGAACGACATTAAGAGAAAACTATAGACCAATATTCCTCTTGAACATAGATGCCAAAGTTTTTAACAAAATTTTAGCAAATTGAATCCAATCAAAAGTAAAAAGTCATGACCAAGGAAGGGTTGGTTTAACATTCAAAAATCAATCAGATGTGGATTTTAATCAATGGCAACATTCAATAGAGAGAATGGAGAGAAACTGAGATGTTTAAGAAACCCTGAATAGGATCAGGTTACGCTGGCAGGTTCCCCAAGAGGAAGAATCTGGCAAACAGCAGAGAACCTACTGATTCTTAAGAACAAAGACTAAATAATGACATAATCCTCAGCTGACTGACTGATAATCTATCTACAACATTGTTTTCTCCAGGGAGCAGGGATTACTGGCATTTTTTTTAATATAAATGCTGACCTGGACTTCCCTGGTGGCACAGTGGTTAAGAATCTGCCTGCGAATGCAGGGGCCACAGGTTCGAGCCCTGGTCCGGGAAGATCCCACATGCCGCAGAGCAACTAAGCCCGCGCGCCACAACTACTGAGCCTGTGCTCTAGAGCCCGCGAGCCACAACTACTGGGCCCACATGCCACAACTACTGAAGCCCGCACACCTAGAGCCCATGCTCCTCAACAAGAGAAGCCACCGCAATGAGAAACCCACGCACCACAACGAAGAGTAGCCCCCGCTTGCCAAAACTAGGGAAAGCCCATGCACAGCAACCAAGACCCAACACGGCCATAAATAAATAAACTTAAATAAATAAATAAATGCTGGCCTATATTTGTAAATGTACCTGTTAATACTGAAACTAAAACAGTAGTAGTTGGGGAGGAATGGAGTGGGAGGTTGGGGTTAGCAGATATAAGCTTTTATATATAGAATAAACAACAAGGTCCTACTATGCAGCACAGAGAACTATATTCAATATCCTATGGTAAATCATAATGGAAAAAAAATATTTTTAATGTGTACATACATATATATGTGTATATATGTATAATTGAATTACCTTGCTGTACAGCAGTAATTAACCCAACACTGAAAATCAGCTGTATTTCAATAAGAAAAAAATAGTAGTAGTTGCTTCTTAGGGCAGTATGCTGTTACGTGTAGCAGAAATAAGGTGTTCTTTGCTTAACTAAAAAAAAAAAAAAAAAAAATCAGTGTAGCTCACCATATTAATACAATAACAAGGAAAAACAATAGCATCTCAATAAATGCCAAAAAAAAAGCATTAGACAAAATTAAACATCCATTCATGTAAAGTTTCTCAGCAAAGTAGGGATGGAACGTGACATCCACAATATAAGTGCATGTAGGACTTCCCTGGTGACGCAGTGGTTAAGAATCCACCTGCCAATGCAGGAGACATGGGTTTGAGCCCTGGTCCGGGAAGATCCCACGTGTTGCAGAGCAGCTAAGCCCACACACCACAACTACTGAGCCTGCGCTCTAGAGCCCGTGAACCACAACTACTGAGCCCATCTGCTGCAACTACTGAAGCCCATGCGCCGCAACAAAGAGAAGCCACCACAATAGGAAGCCCGCACACCACAACGAAGAGTACCCCTGCTCACTACAACTAGTGAAAGCCCACGCGCAGCAGCAAAGACCCAACGCAGCCAAAAATGAATAAATAAATAAATTTATTTAAAATATATATAGAGAAGTGCATGTATAGAAAACTTTCAGCTGGGCTGCCCTGGTGGCGCAGTGGTTAAGAATCCGCCTGCCAATGCAGGGGACATGGGTTCAAGCCCTAGTCTGGGAAGATCCCACATGCTGCGGAGCAGCTAAGCCTGTGCTCCACAACTGCTGAGCCTGCACTCTAGAGCCCGTGAGCCACAGCTATTGAGCCCGCGCACTGCAACTACTGAAGCCCATGCGCCTAGAGCCCGTGCTCTGCAACAAGAGAAGCCACCTCAATGAGGAGCTTGCATACCGCAAAGCAGAGTATCCCCTGTCCGCCGCAACTAGAGAAAGCCCGCACATGGCAACAAAGACCCAATGCAGCCAAAAATAAACAAATAAAAAATTTAAAAAATTGTTTACATCCCCTTTCTGATGTTTCATTGTTAGTGTAAAAAAATACAACCAATTTCTGTATGTTAAACTTGTATCCTGCAACATTGCTGAATTCATTTATCAGTTATAGTAGGGTTTGTATGGAATCTTTAGGGTCTTCTATATATAGTATTCTGTCATCTGCATATAATGACAATTTTACTTTTTCCCTGCCAATTTGACTACCTTTTTTTTTCTTGTCTGATTGCTATGGCTAAGATTTCCAATACTGTGTTAAAGAAAAGTGGTGAAAGTGGGCATCCTTTGTCTTATTCCAGATTTTAGGGGGAAGGCTTTCAGCATTTCACCATTGAGTGTTATATTGGCTGTGGGTTTGTCATAAATAGCTTTTATTATTTGAGATATATTCCCTCGATTCCACTTTTGTAAGGGTTTTTAGCATGAATAAATGTTGAATTTCATCAGATGCTTTTTCTGCATCTATTGAGATGATCATGTGGGGTTTTTTGTTTTTTGTGTTTTTTTTTTTTTGCGGTATGTGGGCCTCACTGTTGTGGCCTCTCCCGTTGCGGAGCACAGGCTCCGGACGCGCAGGCTTAGCGGCCACGGCTCACAGGCCCAGCCACTCCGCATCATGTGGGATCTTCCTGTACCAGGGCACGAACCCTTGTCCCCTGCATAGGCAAGCGGACTCTCAACCACTGCGCCACCAGGGAAGCCCGATCATGGGGTTTTTATCTTTTCTTTTGTTGATGTGGTGTAT
>RJWK010051297.1:0-15975 GCA_004363435.1 Platanista minor | reverse complement strand
AAAAAAAAAAAAAAAAAAAAAAAAAAAAGGTAAATTGTTTATGGATATACATACACACACATTACATCCACTTTAAGATAATAATTCATGGCCTATGTTTTACCTTAGATCTTCTTAAATATTCCCTCTGCCAATGAAAAATTAATCAGTTGATCTGAAAAAGAAATGGAAAATTTTATTCAAGCCAAATTTGAGGATTATAACCCAAGAAGAGCACCTCAGAAAACTCTGAGAACTGTTCTGCCTGTTAGAAGTCAAGACACAGTTATGTAAGTTTTTTGAGACAGAAGGCTGCACATCAAATGACGTATTATTGATAATTTACATAATCTAAGTGGGCATCTAAGCCGGCATCGTGGTGGGTCATGTGACTCCTTACAAGATCAAGAAAGAATGCTAAAAAAAAAAAGAAAGAAAGAAAGAAATAATGCTATCTTTTAAGGAGCTGTCTTGTTGATAGGAGAATGTTGCTTTTTATGGTTGAGCAGGTATTCCTGCCCATGGGGAAGGTTTGGTTGATGCATAATGCAGATACACAATGCACAGTCAGGGGAGAGAAGAAGCCAAAAGGCAGAGAAGAATTTTTTTATGTTTAGATTTTTCTTGTCTTGCCATAAAATATGAATTTTATTTCATACCTCCAATTTTGGTAAAAAATCTGTGTGTGTATAAATGTCCGGCAAAGATCTAAAAGGAAACATCTCATCAGTAGTTACCTCTAAGTAAGCGAATGAGATTAGTGGGGAGAGCTACAGAGAGAATTTCAAGAATCACAAGTCCAGGTTGTTTCCTGTGTTTCTGACTGTAAATCAGAGGTTCCCACCACCCACTCCTCAGGTTGAACTAATTTGCCAGAGCGGCTCACAGAAATCAGAGAAACATTTTACTTACTTAATCTATTACAGGTTTGTTATAAAAGGATATAACTCAGGAGCAACAAGATGGAAGAGATGCATAAGGCAAGGTATGGTGAAAGGGCCCAGAGTTTCAGTGCCCTCTCCGAGCTCACCACTATTCCTGAATCTCCACGTGTTCACCAACCTGGAAACCCAACCTTTGGATTTTTATGGAGGCTTCATTACATAAGCATAGTTGATTAAATCAATGGCCGTTGGTGAATAGTTCCACCTCCGACCCCTCTCCCCTCCCCAGAGGCTGAAAATTACAACCCTCTAATCATTAGGTTGGTTCCCCTGGCAACCAGCCCCCCTCCTTAGGTTACCTAGGGGCTTTCCAAAAGCCAACTCATTAACATAAACTAAGGCGTGCTTATATGAATAACAAAAGCCACCCATTACACCTTTATCTCTCTTATTATTTAGGAAAGTCCAAGGATTTTAAGAGCTCACTGCCAGAAACAGGGATGAAGACCAAATATATATTTCCTATTGTCAATCACAACATCACAGTATTTTGAGATTTTCCATGATAAAAAGCTTTTTTAAGGAAAAAAATCTAAACATAAAAAACAAAACTATGAAATACCGGAAGTGAACATTTGCTTACATCTTAGTGTTGGAAAGTCTTCCCAAGGAAAACAAAAACCCAGAAGCTTCAAAGGGAAAGATTCACAGATTAAACAACATAACAATTTTAAGTTTACATATGGCCAAAGCTCCTAAAAACAAAATTGAAAAACTGGAAAGATTAGGAGAAAATATGTGTAACATATTCAACAACAGACAAAAAACTAAAACCCCTATGATTTTAAGAGTTCCTATAGATTGTCAGTAAAAGACTAGAAAAAATGTACATGGGATATTAACTGGTAAATAAGGGTAATAAAATGGTGAAGAAGAAACAAGGTTTGTTTAGATAGCCTTTTGTCTTAAATTCCCTATCTCTGGTGATAAGGATACTTTCTATCCTCCTGGTACAGGAAGGGTATTTTTCACATGGGAGACTTATCTCCTGGTTTCTGGGGGACAAAAGAGGGTCAGAGTGTTCTTCTTGTACCAGCTGCTTCTTAAGGATCTTCAATTCAAAATAATCAATATGCCAAAATGGCATTTTGGGGTGACATAATGTGAACCTCTACACGTCTCAAACATCAATCAAGGTGGTAATGGTTAAATAATATATGATACAACCATACTATGGAATACCACACAGCCTTTAAAAAGTGTGAATGAAAAATGTAGTCTGTCATATCAGTAAACAAAGGATGTTGCAGCCATCAAGCCACCAACACCCTTCCCCAAACACAGGTTACTGGCCCCAGATAGCTGACGTACATATCAAAAGAATGATCTCAATGAGTCCAGACTTTTGCATCTTCCCATACATAGAAAAGGGCTAAATTCATTAACTTGAGATGTCTGGTTTTCTTCAATTAACAGTAATCTTTTGATATCCCAACTACCTGATTTTTGTTTCAAAACTCCTATATATCCTGACTCCTCCCTTACCTCTTTGGAACAGTCCTTTAGAGCTATCTGAGAGGCTGTCTCCCATGCTTGAAGTCCTCAGAAATCCACTGAATAAAACATGATTTTCAACTTCCAGGTTGTAGGTTTTTTGGGGTTTTTTTTCAGTCAACAAAAGAATAAGGTCAACAAAAAGAAGATATCCAAGATATATTGTCAAGTGAAAAAATTTGCGTACTGGGACTTTCCTGGTGATCCAGTGGCTAAGACTCTGTGCTCCCAATGCAGGGGGCCTGGGTTCAATTCCTGGTCAGGGAACTAGATCCCACATGCCGCAACTAAGAGTTCACATGCTGCAACTAAAGATCCTGCATGCCAAACTAAAGACCTGGCACAGCCAAATAAATAAATAAGTATTTTTTAAAAAAAAAAAGAAAAAATTTGCGGACTAATATGTGTAGTATAATTATATAAATAAGATACTCCTTAATTTCCCCAGCATTACTCCTATATTATTCATCCTTAAACAAATAAATCTCTGCTACTACAACTCATCCTGAAGAATCCTGGAGGATGCTCCAAAACAACTCATCCTGGAGCATGCTGTCTTGAATTGCTCACATGAGAAGTATCTTTCTCAGAAATCAATGCCTGAAAATTGAAGTCTAATGGCAAGACTTCTGACTTGAAGTATTTTTTATTTTCTCTGAACACACCATCTCAATCCATATGTCTGTATTTCTTGCCCAGCATTCCCACAGGCCCACTGACATATTATTTCCTCTCTTCCGGAAGATGACTGCCTTATCTCTCTTTAATTGCATAACCAGAGCAATTTCAGGTGTGACTCAAGGCCTTTGTTTTACCTTAGACCGTCTTGAGTAGTCCCTCTAACTTTGGTAAAAATGTGTGTGTGTGTGTGTGTGTGTGTATGTGTGTGTGTGTGTGTAAATGCCCAGTAAAAGATCTGAAAGTAAACTCATCGTATGGAAACTGAGCAGGACCCTGTGGGGACCTCCTGGCTACTCCATTTCTTGTTTGTAGGAAATAGGCTTCATTCAGCCTCCATGACTCTCCCTCAGTTCCAAAGGGCAGATTCAAACAGTTGCTAATCAGAGAAGGGAGGGAATGCAGAAACAAAGGAGGAGCAGTCAAGAAACAATAGTGCAGCTATGAAAGCAGGGTCGTGGTTCCTCCTCAAGGAATATACATAACAATATCTTCGAGTGCTTCTGCAGGAACTAAGGCCCCCAATCAGGTGGAGGATGGTAACTTCAGGCTGAGCACAGCATTCCTGGAGCACCGCCCTGTTACCTCACCACCCACCAATCAGAAGAAAGTCACACACCCTGCAGCCCTCCCCCACAAATTTTGCCTATAAAAACCTACCCTCAAACCATCAGGGAGTTTGAGGTTCTTGAGGATGAGCCACCCATTCTCCTTGCTTGGCCCTGCCATCAACCTTCTCTGCTCCAGACTCTGATGTTTCAGTTTGTTTGGCCTCACTGTGTGTTGGGCACACAAACTTGTGTTCAGTAACAGCCAGCAGGCTAGAATCAAGTCTGCAACATAATCCATTCCAGTTTATCAAGTCTTAATGCCTTTCTCTGCTCCAAAATCCCATGTTTAGGTTTATTTGGCCTCACTGTGTGTCAGGCACATGAACTTGTGTTCAGTAACAATATTATTCTCAGCAGTTACCTCTGAGAAAAGGAATAGGTTTGGTGAGTGAATGAAAGGGAGAATTTCGCTTTTCACTCTATAAACTTCTACACTATTAGATTTAAAATAAAATAAGCCTGGATTTATATAAATGAAACATAACACATATAATATTTTATACAGTGTTTACATTTCAAGACAATTTAAATCAACCAAATAACTTGCTAGAGGTTTTCAGTAGAATCCAGACTCTGCTACTGAGAACCTCAGGCAAGTTTCCCTCTCAAAAGCCTTTGTTCTACTCATGGACACCTCCACAGGATTATCTATATTACTTTAGATGAATGCTGTGAGTGGCAGAAAATTCTGACTCAGAATGCATCTTCAGGATGTTGGCTTTGCCCTCAGGCTGCTTCCCCACCTGGCTGCAAGATGGTTGCTGAGTTCTGGGTATGACACCCAGAAATGACTTATCTTGAGGAAGAAAAGCTGTCTCTAGTACTATTGGCTCTTCCCTAGGAACCAGGAGACCTTTCCAGTAGGTTTCCACTAATCATAGGGATAGAGTATGATAGCTACACAGGTAGTTTTAGAAATCCCACTAGGGGATTGTAGATAGAGAGGGAAACTTAGGGAAATTTGCGAGACCACTGTAAGTTAATGATCACTCAAGAAAGCTATCACAACATCATGGAACGAAGCTCGGCTTGCTTAACTATAAAGCCATTAATAAAAGCATGAGATACACCCCAGGCCATTAAGTGAAAAAATGAGGTCTGCATCCTGCTGGTCAAGTCCAGCAAGATAAGGATCCTTAGAACCAAGGACAGGAATATAAGGGAAAGGTGACATTCCAAAGTAGGAGACCCTCATTATACTGAAACCTGAGATGATTTTAAATATTTTAGTATATGTTACCACCCTTCTGCTGATTTGAATAAGCGCCATGACAGTTCTAGTTTGACCTTATAGGGTCAAACACTCTCCTGCATAATGCGAAGGAGGAGCTGGTGATGCAAGCCTGACATGTACTCAAAGAATGAGGAAGAAGGTGGTCTTCCCCCACCCCACGCCCCGCCCCACTTTCCTTTAACTATAAAAATGTAGCCCACTCAATTCTCAGGGCAGAGCACCTTGTCAGACTGCTTGTATCCCTCACAAGTGTCCTATGTTAATAAGTCTACTTCTTGCCTCTCCCTGAATTCCTTCCGTGCTGAGATATAAAGAACCTGACCTCTGAAAGTCCAGATGCCAGGTTAGTGATTCTAATTAAAAGACCATGGGTTCAACTCCCAATCTGGGTTTTGGCTGGGTTCAAGTCCTGGCCTGCAGGTTCAAGTCCCAAACTGAAGTGCACGGTTGCACTAGCATATCATTTGCCAGAGTTTGGTAAGTTGCCCATCCCTAAACCAGTCATTGACAAGAGGAATAGATTTGCACAACTGGCTTAGAATGATCAGAATGCTCACCTTGCCACTCTAGAAACTGGGAATGGGGCAAGTTTCCCTTGAAGCATATGGTTGTGTAGAGGGGGGCAAGTACCTGAACATTACGGCTCTGCTTGAGGAGTAG
Organism: Platanista minor; assembly: GCA_004363435.1. Taxonomy (NCBI): domain Eukaryota; kingdom Metazoa; phylum Chordata; class Mammalia; order Artiodactyla; family Platanistidae; genus Platanista; species Platanista minor. The sequence goes on along the minus strand of RJWK010051297.1, from coordinate 10,375 downwards.
ACAGGAAGGAATAGATGCAGGAGAGGAGCCCCACACTGTGAATGCTAGTCTTGGGGCCTGTCAATCTCATCCTGCTCCAAACTGTACTCCTGTTCATCTTTCAGGCAGAATCTAATCCGCTTCATGCATTTCCTACTTCAGGGAACGACCTCTTCGGCTGCGCAGTCATCCAAGTCAGAAAGCACCAAGTCATCATGATGTTCCTCCCTTACCCCTCCCTTCTTAATCTGTTAGAAAATCTTGTCAATTATACGTTTTAAATCACTCTTGATTTTGTCTCTTCTTTATCCTGCAGCTGCTGCTTTTTTGTCCTACTCCATGTTATCTCTCACCAAAACCATTTTATTATTCTCTTTTTAAAATATATAATTTTTCAAATTATAAAACTATTACATGTCTATTATATACATGCTTGGTCCATCCAGAAAATAAAAAGCACCTGCAATAACACTGCTCAGAGATAATGACTGTGGACATTTTTGTGTATATTCTTCTTTGCTTTCCTCTATGTATGAATCCACATATATAGGTAAAAAAATATTACTTAGTTTTATTGAGATCAAACTACTTTATAGTATTCTCTATTAACAAAATAGTATGAAATATCTCCACGCGAATAAATATTCTTCTAGGTAGTCATTTTAAGAGCTGCATTGTATTTTACCTTACCAAGATTTCATAATCTAGTTACACAAGCCCTTATTCCTACATTAGGTTTTCTCCAGTTTTTTATATTGTAAATAACACTTACAATACTAACATATTGGTAGGTAAATCTCTGCACACATTTGTGAGGATTTCCTTAGAATAAATAAATAAATTACCAGTAGGGAAATTGCTAGTTCAAAGCACACGTGCATTTTTCCCCATTCCTTTTTATTATGAAATACTTCAAGCAATCCTAAAGTCTGCTAAATATGATAATAAATACCTGGGTACCCAACATCCAGTTTGTCAGACCTTAATGTTTTGTCATGTTTGCTTCAGATCTATCTTCTTAGCAAAATAAAATATTAAGACATATTGAAACACCCTATCTCATGCACCCAGATCCAATTCTTTCCCTGGAGGAATCACTATCCTCAGTTTGGTGTTTCTCAGTCGCATGTGGGTTTTTAACTTACATATGTATGCATATATATATATATATATATGTATGTATATATGCATTTATAGGTATATGCAAGCACAAACCATGTATGGTACTGTTCTACTTGTTTTTAAACTTTTTGCTGCACATTTTCTCCTGCAATTTGCTCTTTTGGAATAACATTATACTTTTGAGGCTTATCCAGGTTTATGCATGTAGCTGTAGTTCATTTGTTTTCATAGGTGTTTCTATGGTATTCATTATATGACTATGCAGTCAAATTTTCACTTTCTTCTTGGTAGACATTTATATTGTCTCCATTTTTCCACTGTTATAAACAACATTGCAATAATTATTCTTGTAAATATCGTCTTGCGTTTACTGAGCAAGCGTTTCTACCTGGGCTGGAATTGCTGGGGCATAGGCTACGAGCATCTTCAGTTTTACTGGACTGGTCTCCAAATTGGTGGTACCACCTTACCCTGCCACCAGTACTGTGAGAGTTTTCTTTGCTCTACGTCCTAACCACCACGTGGTTTGGCCAGTGTTGCTACTCCCCATCTCGGATGCTAGTGACGTAGGAGAGTGCTCATTTCTCTGAATTCTGTCACCATGAAGTATTAGCAGTTTTTCACCTTTGCTAATTTTTTTTTTTTTTTTTTTTTTTTTGCGGTACGCGGGCCTCTCACTGTTGTGGCCTCTCCCGTTGCGGAGCACAGGCTCCGGACGCGCAGGCTCAGCGGCCATGGCTCACGGGCCCAGCCGCTCCGCGGCATGTGGGATCTTCCCAGACCGGGGCACGAACCCGCGTCCCCTGCATCGGCAGGCGGCCTCCCAACCACCGCGCCGCCAGGGAAGCCCAAGACTTTGTTTTTGTTTTTGTTTTTTTTTCACCTTTGCTGATTTTTTAGGCCAAAAACAAGATATCTGTTGATGAGGTCTAAATACATTTTGATTTTGATTCATTTTTTTCTAATTATACAAATAACACAAATTATTTTAGAAAATCTGAAAATACAAGCACAAAAAGAAAAAAATAATTCCCTTTAATCCCACCACTCAAATATAATATCAAATAATATCTGACATTTGTGAAATTCTTACTCTACATATACCTAGGGCAGCTTTTGATACCTAATATTTCACAAACAGGATTCACTAATACATATTTAATATATGTGAGATATACATATATATACACACATATATATGGTAAATATACATATGGATGTATTTAACCTTTACAAAAAAGGTACTACTTTTTTATAAACTAGTTTTTTCACCTAACAAATAAGTCACGATCATTTTCTCATAATATCTGTATTCTGGACTGGAGAGTGTTATTTAAAGATTTCCACATTCATATCCATCTGTCTCCCTTCACCATCCAGAAACTAAGGACCAGACTGAGCCCAGCAATGAGTCCTAGGAAGCTGGCTTGCTGCTAGCTGTATACAGTGGTGTAACTGACTCAGCCGCAGTTGAGAATGGGAAATGGAATTAACATACAACTCTCACTACTCAGGGAAGCCAACTCCCACCTCTGCCTTAGAGCCTTCTGCTGGGGACTACCTATCCTATCTGTCCATCAGACAATATAACATGCAACTCCTTTTAGCTACTAGCTCTCCTGTGCCCTCAGCCCATACTCTTTCAGGTTTTCTCACCACCACCACCCTTCAATGTAAACATGTTACCTACATTCTCTGCCTCTTGTCTTCACTGTCTGCCCCCCAAAACACCAAGCTCTCCAGACACTGACCACAGGAAGTTTGATATTCCATTCTCTTATGTAGCCTGGCCTATGTGTACACTTGAGAAGGTGAACTATATTTGGATTTGATCCAGCTTCCATGGCAGAAAAGAGTCTGCAATGGGTGTACCATTGCTCACCTAGACTATTGCAATAGCTCTCACTCCCTCAAGTGTTGCCTTTCTCACCACTGCACCTTCTGCTCCACAAATCCACCCACATAGCTGTAAGTGAGCTTCCTAAAAATTAATTGTTTTGCCATTTCTCTGCATAAAATACTCCAGTGTGCCACCATGGCCTATGGGATGAAGCCCAAGTGCCTGTTGCAAGGCTCTCTGTGATCTCTGTTGCCGCTCCTATAGCCATTCCACCTATCACTTCTGCATCACTCTGTCTGCTCTAGTAATTCTGAGTTGTTGTTCTCTGCCCTCCTGGCACCATTTCACACCCTTGTGCCTTGGCACATACTTCCCTTCCTGTGTAGAATGCTCCCCCCTTCTTATCCACCTGGAAAACTCCTATTCATCCTTCAAAGCCCTATTCCAAAGATATTCCCAGAAACTCAAAGTACCACCCTACATATTCTTTATTAATTACAAAGAGGAAAAGTTACCTTTACAATGTAAAAACCTAGCTAATGCCACCTTAACCTGGTGGTCAAATTTATCGTCATCGTTAATGGGACAAACGGACATCATATGCCCCCAAAGAATGATGTAATCTGGTACTATTCTTGCCAAAAATAGTCCACCTGAATCTAATCCTGAAGGCACAATCAAACACTTCCAAATGGAAAGATGTTCTGCAAAACTGGCCTGAACTCTTCAAAAATGTCTGTGGCCAGGAAAGACCAAAGCAAAACAAAAGGCTCAGAAATGGTTCCAAATTAAAAGATGCCCAAGAAGCATGACAACTAAATGCAATGTGTGATCCTTGATTCCATCCTGGATCAAAGGGAAAAAAAACAGCTACAAATAACATTATTTGGAGGACTGGTGAATTTTGAATATGGATTATACATTAGATAATAAAGTTGGGTCAATGTTAAATTCCCTGAGTACGGTCATTGTATTGTTGTTACAGAGGAGAGTGTCCTTGTTCTTAGGATGCCTTGAAAGGGCTAAAGTGTTGCTGTACCTGCAGTTAGCAATGGTTCAGCAAAAAGAAACAAGTAAACAGATAAATATGTGTGTTTGTATATCTAAATAGACAAAGGAAATGCGATGGCAGGTGTTGACAATAGAGAAATTACAGGTGAAGGGTACACAGGTGCTCATTATTCTATTCTTCACCTTTGCTGTAGGTTTGAAATTTTTTAAAACAAAAACCTGGACAGAATAAATAATAAAAACAAACAAATGAACAAAAAGCTTTGTTCCAGGTCATGTTTTCTGTGAAGGCTTTCATGATATCCCTCCTGGCTGCCCCGGTCCCCGAGCACAGACACACATAAAACAATGAATCACCCTCTCTTCCAGACTCTTTCATGATTATGTATCTCTCTGACTAAACTGTAAGCTCTTTGATATCTGGGCCTGTGTGTGTTGTGTTGGATCTACACAATGCTAGAACTGTACCTGACACCGACTGGATGCTCAGCTGATGCTTTTTAAAAAAAATTAATCGAGCTGATTCTTGAGGCTTGGAAAGGATTCAGTAAGCAAAAGGGAACGAGAGCGTTTTCTCAAGGGAGAGGAGTGGCATGAGCAAAGGTAAGGAAGCAGGAATGTATATGTTGCAATTACCAAGAACATTTGATTTGTTTGGTCAGAACTGAAGATTTACATAAGTGAAAATGCCTAGCACACAATAGATTCTTAATAAAAATTTGGTGAGTAAATGAATGAATGAGATCGGAAAGGCAGGCTTAGATCAGAGAGGAAAGGGCCTTGACTACTGAATTGAGAAATCTGAGTGTTAACTAGTTCTTGACACCCAGGGTCTTTTCCCAGTGGCAGGAAGAGAGTGTGTTCTTCAGCAAGTCCCTTGTACATGTTTCCCCCTAAATAATGAGGAAAAGTAGAGATAAGTGGAAGTCTGAAAGTGACCAATTTCCAAACTCAGGAGGAGGAAACATCTTCTCATCCACCCAGGAGAAGTCCTACAGTGGAGTATTAAGACATCCAAAATCCCTCAGATGAAAGGGCATCACAGAATATTGGCTGGAAAAATACGTGAATCTATTTAATATGAGCCATGCATGTCTTTGAGAATAGTGTATGGAATGATTTTGGTTAATTTTAATATATATATATATATGTATATATATATATATATACATATATATATATATATATATATATTTTTTTTTTTTTTTTTTTTTTTTTTTGGCTGTGCCTCGTGGCTTGTGGGATCTTAGTTCCCTGACCAGGGACTGAACCCGGGGCCACTGTAGTGAAAGCGTTGAGTTCTAACCAGTGGACTGCCAGGGAAGTCCCTAATTTTACTACATTTTTAAAATTTAAGGAGCACACCTTTGCACACAACCCCAAAATGACAAGGAATGATGGGGAAGTGATGAGTCTCTGAGCTGCTCTGTGAAAGAATTTGTTAGTTTTAGGCTATAGTTGTTTCGAATCTTCAGTCAAATTCTACAAAAATCTTAGCTGAGAGGAAATTCAAATCTCAGGGAGCGTTTTAAAAATCTATTTTTGGCCCAGTTATGATGTAGCATTGACTGGCTCCAGAATTTTTAACATTATTGGTTAGAAACCACTGGTGGCAGTCAAAATGACTTGTAGCTTACAAAGCATGCAGGCATTCTTTTTGGAGAAAGTAGACAAGAAAATTTGAGCTGTTGTTTCAGGTAATAAAGTAGAATCAAGTGATAAACCATTTGGGCTGTATGCACAAATGGACAGTGACACAGCTAAATTAGTCACAATTGTTCACCACAGGCCAACTTCATGATAGATAAAGGGCTATATATCAGCAATGTTCCCTTAGAAACAGTCCTGATGTGTCTGTGAGCAGGAACATAATTCTATGGCTACAATCAACAAAGAAGTATCAGGCTAGCTCACCAAGCCCAACCAAACCCCTATCTCGTTGCAGTTTTATAAAGATTAGCATATCACATGAGCCAAATGCTGTGCCCCAATGTAAAAATATGATACTGTTACTTAGTAGAAAAAGTGTAAGCCCTGTTCTTCAACACCAATAAAATAGAAGCATTCATAGATACTGAGTTCAGTGTGATCCAAAAACTGAAGCATAAAATAGCTATCTGGTAACAGAACATTTTAAAACATCAAGACAGATAAGAATTCGGGCTCGGAAGATAAATGACTATGAAGAAAGATAAAAAAGAAGAGAGATCTGGGGTTTCTCTGAAGACCCGGCTCTGCGGCCAAGTCCTCCCTGTAGCGAGCTGCCATTGCCATGGAAACCAGTGGGAAGGGCAGTGGGGGGCCTGTGACTCCCACGCAGGGCGGTGGGGTTGGGAGTGGAGATGGGGTGGTGACCTGTGACCGGTATACTCTCCCCCAGACCCTCTCCAAGAGACTCCACCGAGCTGCTGCTTCCTGAACTCGCTCCCGGGAGCGGTGCCCCGAAGCAGCCAGGAGAGACCGCTATCCCGCCGCCTTGATGACAACACCTCCGTGTCCCCTCCTGGCTCAGGCTGTCGGGCAGCCCTCGGTCCATGGCCTCTCCCAGATAACCAGCAGTCTATACATCAGCACTGGGGTGGCAGCCAACAATGAACTCATGCTGTCTACCAACCACATCACGACAGTCATCAACGTGTCGGCGGAGGTGGCCAACACGTTCTTCGAAGACATCCAGTACGTACACATGCCTGTGGTAGATGCTCCCACCTCGCACCTCTACGACTTTTTTGACCCTATTGCAGATCACATCCACAGCGTGGACATGAAGCAGGGCCGAACGCTGCTGCACTGCGCCGCCGGGGTGAGCCGCTCTGCCACTCTCTGCCTCGTGTACCACTCCATGTTGCTGCTGGATGCTTACACGTGGACCAAGTCATGCCGCCCCATCATCCGGCCCAACATCGGCTTTTGGGAGCAGCTTATCCATTATGAATTCAAGCTGTTTAGTAAGAACACCGTTCACATGATCAGTTTTTTTGGACCCTACCTCAGAGGAGGCCTACATTTAGAGCCTTTTCAGCGTTCCCATTGTGTCATTGTATTTAATCCATGTGAAAGCAAGAAGCATCATTCCAGGGCCCCCTGTCCCCTACCCAAAGGCCTTATTTATAATCACTGACCATTAGAGCCAGCACCCTGGGGTTCCACCAGGATCCGTGAAGGCACTTGCCAAAGGGACGAATGAGTGGGCCCCAGAAGTAGGCCCTGGAATCCAGGATTGTTCAAAATCCCCAGGTATCTGGCTCTGGCTTGGGAGCAGCTACTCTAATCGAGAATTACTCTAGGTAAACAATATGAGACAAAGGGCACAACCACTCTGGTTGATGCAGACCTGTGGGTCCAGACCCCTTTCTCTCCAAACCCATCCCCACTCCCACTTCCACAAAAGGAGTGTCCAGGGATGCAATTTGGGGCAGTGGGGGTGGGGGACATTATGAAAACCTCTGCTCTAGATGGATCCTCTCCTTTTACAGATAGAAGACCAGGCTCACAAAACACAAGGGCTAGTGTGGCAGATCCTCCACAAAGCAGCCTTTCTGGCAGAAACCCAGAAAGAAAATTTCTTTTCAAGCATTTTTAAAAGAAATTTGTTTGGGTATATATGTGTGCATGTGTTTTCATTTTTTTTTAATACCTCAATTAACACACCATAAAATTAACTCTCTTTGGACATACAGTTCTATCAGTGTTAACAACGGGTACATTTGTGTAACCACTGCCACAATCAGGACACAGAGCAGTTCCAGGACTCCAAAAATTTCCCTCATGTCTTCCCTTTGTAGTCAAACTCTGGCCCCCACCCCAACCTCTGGCAAACACTGATTGGCTGTCCATCCTATAGACTTGCCTTTAACAGAATGTCACATTAATGGAATCATACAGGATGCAACCTCTGATGACCGGTTTCTCTCAGTCTTTGTGATTTACCCATGTTGTAGTCCATTGTATGGATGTACCATAGTTTGTTTTACATTCACCTGTGAAGGATACTTGGCTTTGTATTACTTTCCTCGGGGCTGCTATAAGAAAATACCAAAAACTAGGTGACTTAAAACAACAGAAATTTATTTTCTCACAGTTCTGGAAGCCAGAATCTTAAATGGAGGTCTCTGCAGGGCCATGATCCCTCCGAAAACTGTTGGGGGTAGGGGGTCGGCGGTGGGGGAAATCCTTCCTTGCCTCTTCCTAGCTTCTGGTGGTTGCCAGCAATCCTTGACATTCCTTGGCTTGTAGATGCATCACTCCCGTATCTGCTTCTGTGGCCACATGGCTGTGTGGCCACATTCCCTAGTGTGTCTTCACATCTGTCTTTCCTCTGTGCATATCTGTGTCCAAATTTCCCTGTTCTTATAGGACACCAGTCATATTGGGGGCTCATTCTACTCCAGCATGACCTTATAACAACCATTTATTAGGAAGCTATGATATGCCAAGCACAGTACTGGGCACTTTACAACAGTGTCTCAAGCCTTTTCAACAGTCCTTCAAGGTGGTCCACCTCCTACAAATGAGAAATCAGAGGTTCCAAGAGGTTAAGGAATTTGCCAAGGCAGCACACAGCTCAGGAGTGAGGAGGTGACATGCACACTGGGTTCTCTTTTCTTGCATTTCTTTTGAGACAAAGGTAAGTAGATTGAAGAAAGGAAAAATTTGAGTCATACCCTTGATTCCCAAATAGTATACATACGAATCACCTGGGGATTCTTTTATTATACAGATACCTGGGTCTCAGCGGCACAAATTTAGTTTCAGTAGGTAATAGGTAAGTTCCAGGAAGCTGCCTTCTTTTTGGCCATGCCAAGCAGCCGATGGGAATTTAGTTCCCCCACCAGGGATCGAACCTGGGCATTCAGCAGTGAGAACACAGAGTCCTAACCACTGGGCCGCCAGGGAATTCCCCAGGAAGCTGCATTTTTTAAAAAAATTAATTAATTTATTTATATTTTATTTTTGGCTGCATTGGGTCTTCCTTGTGGCGAGCCGGGGCTACTCTTCGTTGTGGTGTGCGGGCTTCTCATTGCAGGGGCTTCTCTTGTTGCGGAGCACGGGCTCTGGGCATGTGGGCTTCAGTAGTTGTGGCGCATGTGCTCCGTAGTTGTGGCGCACAGGCTTATTTGTTCTGTGGCACGTGGGGTCTTTCCGGACCAGGGCTCGAACCCGTGTCCCCTGCATTGGCAGGCGGATTCTTAACCACTCACTGTGCCACCAGGGAAGCCCCAGGAAGCTGCATTTTTAACAAGCATCTCAGATGACTCTGGTAATGGCTGAGACACATCAACCAAACAGTAGTGAATATGTAAATGCTAGGTATTCCATATCTTCTCATCATTTTCCTTCTTTGTTGAATGATCTAGTCATGCCCTTAGACAATTTTCTATCAGATTGTAAATCTTTTGTTTTTCTTTTCAGTTGTAGGACCTGAAATATAGAATAAGGATAGTCAACTTTCCTTGTCAAATATGTTGCATATATTTTCCCCAGTTTATCACGTGCCAGTTGTTTATGGTGCTTGTTTGTGATTCAAAAGTTGAAATTTGTATGTAGTTAAATCTATGAGTCTTTAACTGAATTGTTTTTGCTTCTGAATGATACTTGAAAGGTTTTCACCATTGCATAATCATAAAAACATTAAACTGTTATTTTCTCCTCATTACAGTTTTTTCACTTTTAAACCTTTTCCTCCAATTTTTAAATTTGAAAATTTTCAAACATCCAAAAATGTTAACCACTTGTTAGCCTTTTGTCATATGTGCTTTCTGTCTCAATATAATACTTGTTTTTCTGACTTATTTGAAAGTAAGTTGCAGATATCATGGCCCTTCACCCTTGAATATTTCAAAATGCATCATCTAAGAATAAGGACATTCTCCTACATACTGATGATATCATTATCAAACCTAAGCCAATTAATTAACAGTAATTCTCTACCATCAATCCATATTTAAATTTTCTCACTTAATGCCCCAAATGTCTTTTATAGCTATTTTTTTTCCTTCCCAAACAGGATACAATTAGGATCACACATTATATTTCATTATCGTATTTCTTTTCATCTAGAACAGTGCTTCCACCCTTTTTCCCACGACATTGTCTTTATGATGAGTCCAGAACAATTTTGTGGTACAATGTCCAGCATTCTGGATTTGCTCAATTATTTTTCCTCATGCTATTGTTTTGCTTGTTCCTATATCACCTGCATTTTCTTTAAACTGGACGTTAGGTCTGGGTGTTTTATTTTTGTTTTGCTTTGCTTTTTGTGGTACGCGGGCCTCTCACTGTTGTGGCCTCTCCCGTTGCGGAGCACAGGCTCCGGAAGTGCAGGCTCAGCGGCCATGGCTCACAGGCCCAGCAGCTCCGCGGCATGTGGGATCTTCCCGGACCGGGGCACGAACCCGTGTCCCCTGCATCGGCAGGCAGACT